>MU679282.1:9867-27388 GCA_026770625.1 Nicotiana glauca | reverse complement strand
CAACCGTCCTTTAATTGGAAAAACTCTTTTTATGCTTTTATATCCCTTTTGCCGGGGTGTAAGCGCCGTAAAAAAGAGGTGTGACAACAACCACTAAAGCTGAAGAAAGAGTGTGTGATGTAGTGCAGGGTACTTCTCAAGTACCTGAGAGAAGAACATAAGGGAACCAGTTAGATATACCTAGCTCCTCCATAAATGAGCCTCATATACCAAACTGGAAACACAAAATCTCTCATCCTCTTGACAACAAAATTACCCCTCTAGATTCTAGAGTGAAAACCAGATCAAAAGCCAGAAATTCACTTGCCTTCTCAGCCTTTCTTTCCCAAATAGAACCCAAAAATATCAAGGAATCCTTGAAGGTTGCAAACTGGATTACAACCATGCAAGATGAGTTGTATCAGTTCGAAAGGAATAATGTATGGCACCTGGTACCCAGACCCTCAGATTGAACCATTATAGGAACCAGGTGGGTGTTTAGGAAAAAACCTGATGAACATGGAAACACTACAAGGAACAAGGGTAGGCTAGTGGTTCAAGGTTACAATCAGGAGGAAGGAATTGATTATGATGAGACGTTTGCTCCGATTGCTCGCATGGAAGCTATTAGAATCCTAATTGTTTTTGCATCTCATATAGAATTCACTTTGTTCCAAATGGATGTCAAAAGTGCATTTCTAAATGGACTTCTTAAGGAAGAAGTCTATGTAAAGAAACCTCCAGGGTTTGAATGTCATGAACACCCTAAACATATGTTTAAACTGGACAAAGCATTGTATGGGTTGAAGCAGGCTCCTCAAGCTCGGTAAGAAAGGATGTCAAAGTTCCTCTTAGAAAATGATTTTACAAGAGGGAAAATTGACAACAAATTGTTCCTGAAGAAACAGGGAAGGAACGTACTCATTGCTCAGGTCTATGTTGATGATATCATTTTGGGGCAACAGCTGATTATCTGTGTGAAAAATTTACAAAACTCATGGGAAGTGAGTTTGAAATGAGCATGATGGGGGAGCTGAATTTCTTCTTGGGTATTCAAGTGAAGCAGTCCACAAAGGGTACATTCATTTTTTAGCAGAAATACATCAAAGAGCTCTTGAAGAGGTTTGATATGGAAGCATCAAAAGTGACAGATACTCCCATTTCAATGGCCATTCGACTGGATATGGATGAGGTTGGATCTCTTGTGAATCAAACTATGTATAGAGGCATTATTGGGTCTTTTCTCTATCTCACTGCCAACAGACCTAATATTGTCTTCAGTGTGGGGCTATGTGCAAAATTTCAGTCAAATCCCACGGAATCTCATCTGAAGGCTGCCAAAAGAATTTTGAGATATCTTTAGGGAACACAAGACCTGGTCCTGTATTACCCTTCAGGTGATGGTTTTAATCTTATTGGGTATGTTGATGCTGATTATGCAGGTTATCTTATGGACAGGAAAAGTACTTATCGAATAGCTCACTTTCTAGGATCATGTATCATCTCTTGGGGCACAGGGAAGCAAAACTCAGTGGCTCTTTCAATAGTTGAAGTAGAATAGGCAGTTGTAGCCTCCTACTATGCTCAACTCCTATAGATTAAACAACATTTGGAGGATTTTAGGGTATTTACTGATTTTGTGCCTCTTCTATGTGATAACACCAGTGCACTCAACATGGCCAAGAATCCAGTTCAACACAAAAGAACCAAGCACATTGATGTGAGACATCATTTTCTGAGGCACAATATGGAGAAAGGGCTGATCTGTATGAATTTCTGCAGTACAGAAGACCAAATTGCAGATATCTTCACCAAAGCATTAAGTAGGGAACATTTTGAAAGAAATGGGGTGAAGCTGGGGCTATTGAAGCCTAATTGAGAACCTGATTCCCGTCAGTTGGCTATGAAAATCACCTTCAGGTAAAATTAGCTAAAGTGTTTTCTGGCCAAGTCTAACTCACTTCGATACAGTTGTAGGTAAACACGCATGATGATTATAGAAGATATAGATGCATTGCATGGGTAATGGAAGAGGATTGAAATTTTCAAAGACAGGTCAAGAACGTGGTTCTTATACCAAAGGTTAGTAGTCTTGTGCATTCTTTAATACACTTCTTGAAAAGGTACAAATATCAACTACCATGTCATCCACCTTTTCATACTCTACTGTCACGTCTTTTTGTTTCAAATCCTTTCCATCTCCCTCTAAAACGTTGAATCTCCCGAAGCACTACCGCCATTTCAGAACCGGTTCCTATCTCTCTCTTCGTAATTATTCTCTTTCTCATTTAAATCGTCTCTTCTCTTCACTGACCATATTCCCTCATTAGAACTTCTCCAAGGAATTGTATACTCTATCTCTTCAATGGCTGACAAAAACTCCAAAATGTCTACCTCAGTCGTCACTAACCAAGAAAAAACCCTTGAGTCTTCCGTCCCTGATGAACCCTTTGTCACCATCCATGTCCTAACCATTGAAATCACCCCTAACCAGATTTCCCTTCACCCACCAGTTCAAGGGAGACTATCTCAGAACCCCCAAAAATTATTAATCCTTCGTCTTTATCTTTTGAGATTCTCGTTGACCAAAGGAAAAGTGGAGAACAGGGTAAAATTCCTAAGGTTGTAGAGGTTTCCGCCATTATTTCTTCAGAGTCTGTGGTGGCCATGGAGCCTATCGAGGATGATACTATCGAGATCATCTTTGTTGTGTCTGCAGATGGAGTTCTGCATGAGATAATTTCTGGTGTACCCAAGTCTCAGAGGAATGAGACACAAGGACGAGTGGGAGAAGGAGCCATTGTGCTTGTTGAAGGCTTTGCACCAGCAGAACTATTGGGCCCTCTTGTGAGGGACCAGACCCCTCTCTGGAGGAAACAGGTCAAGGTTCCCGCTTCCAGGCCAGTTCTGCTCCTGCACCTTCTCCACACTTTGTTGTTGAGCCTTTGGACATTACAGACCCTGAGATGAGGTCTAGCGATAAGGAATATCAAGACAACATTGCTCTTGATGCGTTCATAGTCAAGCAAAGTGCAGTACTCACCCTTGAGTTTCTACTAAGTGACGTACTGCTAGGTTGCAAGCAAAGGTAGTTTATGACTCTGCCCTTCAAAAGAGCAGAAAAAGCAGTAAGAAGAAAAGGATGAGACAGGTGAAAAACAGTGAAGTAGTGTGTGATAAGGATGTCCCTATGGTGGAAGTTGAGGAGGAAACAACAGAGGAACCTAGTTTCTTAGTGAGAAGATCCCAGAAGAAGAAGCAATCTTCTTCAGTGGAGAATGTTACAAACCACAGTTCAAAATTGAAAGATAGTGTGAGTTAACCCTCAGTTTCTGATGAGGATGTGTTGGTCAAGTCTAAGGGAAAAGAAAAATCAAGTGGTGTGAAGTTTGGCAAGAGAAAGTTGGAACCTGTTAAGGAGCATGTTTCTATGAAAAGGATGAGAAGTGAAACTAGTTCTGCTTCAGAAAGATTAAGGCACCAAAAGGTCCTGTTGGGTCGCACCTTTGACCTAGCAATTTTTGATATGGCTGGTATGAGACAAGTTATTTCAATGGTTGAGTTTAAACTGTGGGGGCATCTATTTCAGATGGATGCACCATAGTACAAGGAACAGAGCAAGAGACTCAAAGAAAGCAAACTACACCATAGATATAAAAGTTTTCCTACAAAGGGGCTGGCTTCAAGAACCCATAAGGGACAGCTTTCCAAGCTATACAAATAGTTAATTTGTTTATAGTCGCAAAATTTTTCCTACAAAGGGGCTGGCTTCAACAACCCTTAAGGTATGGCTTGCTAAGCTACACAACTCAGAAAACTTTTGTACTATAACCAACATTAGCTGTTTATAACTCAGAAAACTTTCTTACTACAATAAGCTAACTTTCTTAGAGTATTCTTACTCTATTTTCATACATGGACCGGCCTTTCCATCCATTCGAAAGAAAGAACAAGAGGGAAATTTAGAAAGCACTCATATGTAATATATCACAAAAGATTTACAAAGGTTACAAGATGGTTACAAGATGATTAATAGATGATTGCAAGATGATCTTCCAACTACTACAAGACCTCCTTTATATGGGGCTAAGAGGTTATTACAAGACAAACTTACATGATAAAATAAATCTATCTTATATAGAAAATTTATCTTACAAGTGGGTCCTTCTAAGCATGTGAAGGACTTTAGGCAAAATAACTAAAAAACACCTAAAAACATGTGAAAGGGGTGAAATATACATGGTGTAACATGTGAAAGTATGCAAGAGCATATGACGCCATGTGAAGGTATGTGGGAGCATGTGACACCACGTGAAAGTAGGGTGTTGCATGTGATGAAGCATGTGGGGGCATGTGAAAACAAGTTGAAGTGGGACCCAGATAGTATGGAAAGATGTGGAAATTTGTCTTGGCATGTGTAGGATATTTTTGAGGGTTTTTTGGTGGTTGATCTAGGATTATGGTGGGATTAGCAGGGATTTAGGTAATTATCCTTTATTGATTCTAGGATTCTCTTCTAGACATCTTTTCAAAGACCTTGTGCAGTAACGCCTGCAATTTGGCGGTCCTTCTTCGTTGTGCTCTTTCTCTTTTGGATAGAGAGATGTAATCTACAACCTTAATCGGGAATGTCTTGAGTGATCTTTTCTCGGATGACTTCGTATGGGGTTTGATATTCTTTTGCTGCTTCCCGGACTCTTTCCCAGTGAGGATGATTGCTTGTATAGTTCCTACTTGCCCAATCTTTTGGCCATATCTCTCTCGGGATGCACCTATTTTGCTGGAAAATGATTCTTTGTGCCTCGCTGTATTCTTCTTCCATTGATAAAATTGACACAAAAAATTTCCACCAGAATGATGCCTCTGCTTGTGCCTGGACTTTTTCATTTACAATCTTTACTGGCCTATGAAACATGAATACCTTTGCTGTATAGGAATCATTGAAGCATCTTATCTAATATCTTCTAGGTTTGAACCATAGCAAAAATACTTTAAGAGCTGGTGCAATGTTATCAAAATCCTTGAAGACGTTGCATTTGAATTTCATGAAAATATAATACTGATGGCATAGGTACCAGAAAACCCATAATAGTTCTTGTGGAAAATTGTTGGCTTGAGCTATGAATATATGGCAGAACGGATATTCTGGATTGACCTAGTATGGCTTGAAAATGGATCCTCCATGTTGCCGGAAAACTTGGAGCTCATAATAAGTTCTTCTTTCCATTATAATTGACAGATCAAAGGGGTCCATGAGGTTGAACAACTCCGGTGGATGATCTGTTTGCTTTGATGAACTTGTTCCTGGTATACTTGAAAGCATGAAGATGTGGCTGATTAGCTTTTTCTTTGACTTCAATTTTGCTGGGGAAAATCTCTTTGAGAATTCTTCCGGTCGAGACAAAAAATTTGCGAGAATATTATCCTTTCCTTTCAGGTGCCTAACTTGAAACTTATATGGAGAGAACCATTGAGCCCACCAGAGAATATGAGGATTGGGAATAATTTTTGTATTTAGCTGAATCATCTTTGGGAAGGCCTTCATATCCATCTATATTAGAAATTCTGTATGAATAAGGAAGAAATTAAATTTCTTGATTCCATTCTTTAATGCAAGAATTTTCTTGAAAGTGGAATGATAATCTTACTTGGCATCTTTGAACTTTCCACTGGCATATACGCATATTTTTCTCTGGCCATCTTTTTCTTCAAATAGAACAACACTCCAATATTCATTACTGGCATCAGTCTGCAATATCTTCTTACCATCTGAAGGGTTATAGAGAGACTTGACATTTTTAGAAATCTCATTTATTTCCTTGACTACTTCATCTTGTTTCTTTCCCAATTGTGGAGCATTCTTCTTGAGCATCTCTGTGAGTGGAGAAATGTATGTAGAGATATTTGGGATGAAATCTCTCACATAATTTACTATGCCCAAAAATTGTTGGATATGCTTTGTTGTGAGGTTGTATCTGCAAATTTGAGTAATTCTTGACATATATGTGGTCCTGGACTGTATTCACCTTGGAAAAAATGCATTCCAAGAAAATAATCTCCTTTTGAGCAAGAACCATCTTTTTTGCTGAGAGCATGATTCCGTAGTGTGTTACCAATGCCTCAAATTGACGAAGCAGGTTGATATGTTCTTCCAATATATCACTAAATAACAGGATGTCGTCAATGTAAATAAAGAGTTATGGAGGATGGGTTGGAATATTTTTATCTTGGCTTTTTAGAACAACGAGGGTGCAGTTTTCAACCCGAAGGGCATGACTTTCCATTGGAAGTGATGATCGGGGATGCAAAATCCCGTTTTGGGTCTTTCTTCAGGGTGGATTCCCAATTGCCAAAATCCAGATTTTAAATCAAACTTGGAAAAATATTTGGCCTTGGCTAAGTGGGAGAAAAGGGTGAGTTTATTTGGGATAGGGAATTTATCATCTTGGAGGAAATGGTTAAGTGGCTGGTAGTTGATGACTAACCTGAGTTTTCCTCTTGTCTGCTTAGCTCTTTTGTTGACATAAAATGCTTCGCATGCCCACTGTGAATCTGATGGCTCTATCGGATCAAATTCCAAAAGTTCTTCACATTCTTTCTTTGCAAGCTGAAGATAATCTGGATTCATGCCTGAATGACTGGCTTTTGTTGGATTGATATTTTCATTCTTCTTGAAAGGGAGCTTGACAAAAAAACTCTTCATTTTTTCATAACGGCCATTTTCCTTTCTTCATAAAATCCTTGTGGGATTCGGCACATGAATGTTCAATGAGATTTTACTCAATTTCTTTGATTTGTTCGTCATTGGTGATTTGGAATAGCCTTGGAATCTCAAAATAAGGTTTGAACTGCTTTTTAAAAGTTATCCCGTTAGCCTTGATCTAGAGTTGATCTCTAAGTTGTCTGTAAATGTCGAATCCAATAATAAGATCCTTTCCTGGTACATCAGATCCTAGTAGCTCTGTTATGTACTTCAATCCTGGAAAGAACTCAACTGTGAGCGGGTGCTTTGTAATGACAGTTGTGGTCAAGATTGCATTTGATGTAGTGTTGAAACCCTTAAAATGCGGTACCCATTGATCTTCAGGGAGAACAACAGGATTTATGAGTGAGGAAGCAGCTCCGGTGTCGATGAAAGCAATAACTCGAGTTGGTTTATCCCATTTGGATGAATAGACTTTGAGTTCTACTTGAGGAACGACTGCGAGGGCATTGATCTCCTCTCGAGCTTCTATTACTGGTTCTGAAATTTGGTAGTGATCATTGCATTGATCTTTATAGATATCAAGAGAGGATAAAGTTTCTTCATTAGGTTCATCATCCAGAGAGAATATGGATCCAAGGTCCTCCTCCTTTCTGAGATGTATGCCAGTGTAATCTTCAATCTCTTCAATGAGTTTGACAGATCTTCTTGATTGTGGACAATTTTTAGCGAAATATCCAATCTTATGACAAATAAAACATCTATTTTTCTTGTGAAAATTTCCTGGCCTTCTCCGTCTGAAATATTTTGTGCGTCTCTTGGACCTTGATTTCCCGTCTGGAATTCTTGGCCATTTGAACCTCCTAAATTTTCTCCGTCGCCTAGATGTGTGGCAGGAACATCCTGATCCGGTGATTAGATCAGATTTGCGGCATGCTTTGTCAAGCGCTGGATTGTGTTGGATAATTTGTTTTATGGCAGAGCGCTTCGTACAAATATCATCTAATGCGACAAAAATAGCTTGCCTGATGTAACTAATTTGTGGGATTGTTATGGACTGAAACTTTTCCTCAATGATGGTCATGGTTCGACTTGCCAGCAACTTCGGAAGGGAAGATACAAAAGCTTGCTTTAGATTGATGTCTCCACCGATCTCGAAGTAAATCTTTGCCATTTTTTGAAAGTGCCTGTGAATGTCATTTCTGTCGAATGACACACACTTCATCTCAAAGAGTTATCTTCGCATTTTCTCCTGTCTTTGGCCAGTATCTCCGCAGAAAACTTCAGGTAGGATCTTGATGTTGAAGGCAAAATCTTGGGAAGTAAGAAAAGTATTTTTGTCTAGAATTCCAAGGGCATTCCACCTGTCTCTGAGGATTCCTGAGAACCGTGAAGTGAGTTCTTAAAGGATGATATACTTTTCTCGTTCCACCAAATTTTTGGTCACCATCTAAGTATAGAAGTCTTGGACCCTTTGAGGCCATTTTGAAACCTTGACATCATCTAAGGTGAAAGTGTGGAAACCAGTTCCGGCTGGTTTTGATGCCATGGGCTCATATCTTCTTTCTGGGATTGATTCATATATCATGCCTTCTTGTTCCTCATCAACTTTAGATATTTCTGGGTCTCTTGGCTGGTTTACAAATATTGGGGGATCGTCTTCTTCAGAAGAGTTCGTCGTGGATTCATTGCTTGATTGAGAGCTATCTTCCATTATTTCATCTTCTGATGAATTTAGAGATTCCGACCATGGAGTATCTTCTTCTGATATGTATCTTGGCTGGGAGACATAGAGACCCGGAGCCTTCTAGTCAGGAATCATCAGATTTTCGGGTTTCGACCCATTTGAACTTTCTCCTTGGTCTCGTCTTTTCTTGGTTTGTTTCTTTGTTGCAAAGGCATCTTTCCTTTCCCAAACCATTTTTGCGATATCAAAATCACTTTCTTCTTTTGATTGTTAGGTGAAAGAGATTGGATTTTATGAGGTAGACGGAGGTAGAAAAGGTGTAGTCCAATTTAGATGGGGAATATGCTTGTGGAGACATAGGGAAGAAGGCAGGTTTTGAAGGGAAAACTGGGATTTTTTTGTGGCACAAAGTGTTCATTTCTCAAAAGTTGAATTTGTTCCTTGAAGGAAATCGTCTCCTTTTATTGTTGTTGGAAAAATTGGAAAAGTGAAGTTCCTGGCGGACAAATCTCATATTGTAAATTTGCCAACCTTAGTTCCAAGGCTTTGATTAGTCCTGCATGCTGAGACGATGTCTGCTCCACCTTTTTCTCAATTGTTTCCACTTTGCTCATTAACTTATTTTGTGCATGGGCCACATTTTTATGGTGTTTCCAATATTGTTGAGCACTTTGTTCAGGCAGATGGAATTTTCTAATTACCAGTTCATTGTCGCTTCAATGTCACTTGTTGGGGGGTTTTCTCCAAAAGGTAGTACTATATTTTTCTTGGGGATTTTTGGTGCATAGCTAATACCCTCAGGTTGAAGTGGAAGAAAATCTTGGGAATGACTGGAACTTGAAGGGCTCAACATGAATATTTGTAGATATGTGGACTTTTGAGTTGATGGAGTTTTAGGTTCAGGTGGCTTTTTGGATTCTGGGGTATGACGTGATGTTGGTTCAGATTTGGGCGTGGTTTCACTATCCTCCCATCTAAGAGTGAATTTTTCTGGTAGTTTTGGCCATTCTTGGGGTTTGTAACTGACAAGAAATTCATATTTACCTGGACGGCTTAATAAGCCAATTGTGGGGTCTTTACTTTCATATTTGGCTCGAAATTGCTTTTCAGTAGTTTTCCTCTTTTTCTTGGATTTCGTTTTGGTTTCATTGAGGCGGGACCTTTCCTAATGACGCTGGTGGTGTTCATCATATTCTCCAATTGGGTCTCCTAAATAGTCTTGGCAGGTGCAACCAAGATCCCAAGCGTAGTGTCCTGTAAAGGGGCATTTGAACCACCACTCTTTTTTCTTCTTTGTCAAAATATTGATACCAGTCACGTTCTTCTATGATGCTTTGTATATTCTAGAAGAATTCTCCATCAGGTTCTGGGTATGTATCTGTTGTATCTTTGGGTTGAATCATTTGGCAAGAGAAGATGGTTTTATTGGGTTTTTTTAGATGGGAATGGTCAAAGCTTATGCAAACAATTTTGTCACTTCTTTTGGTAAAAGTTGGTTCACCAGATTGCAGAGATTCCTCCGATTCTCTTAGATTCTTGTAATTTGTGATCCAGAAATCAGGAAGGATTTTGACAAGCTCATCTCCAGAAATTTGTCTGGGTATTTGGGTGCATATGGTGTTTCCTTTGGTAGCGTCAACATTTAGGAGTAAGGCATTTTCTCCTTCGGGTAAGCAAAGATCCATAGCATGATTTTGGACTCACCACGCCATTTGGTGATGAAGAGTGGCTTGGATGGAATCTTTGGCTTGTGGGGCTCCCTGGACTTGAACTTGGATTTTTAGGGCTTCGGTTAGGTACGGGTCATAAAGGGACATGTTGAAATTTGGAAAGATAGTTATGAAGACTGTTCCGACATTTAGGGTAACTTCGGCAGTATCTAAATTTGCATGTTGGTACTCCAAATATCTTGTATCTAGAAGAGAAAGTCTAGCTACAACAGGTTGACCTTTTCTTCTGTGATATGTTAAAGTGATTCGGATAGCACCAAAATGGGTATGGGTAAAACCATGATCTCTCCATTGTCTAGAAAAATCATATGATATTTGAAGGGTGATAAATTGTTCCTCTCGAGTGGCAAGAATAGGATGCTGGTCAAGTTTTGAGGCAACAACATATTCTTTAACTCCTTTTGGTCGGTGTTGGACTAAGAAACGAATTTGGGTCCAAGGTGCAAAAGATTTTTGGGCAAATGCAGAGTAAGAGTTTATGAGGGGTAGTTCAGTGGAGTATACTTTTTGTTCATCAGGTAGTATATCTACTTCATAGAGGTAATCATATTTTTTGGACAAGGTTTTATATAGAGTAGGGGACATATTCATTTTTGCAAGGGAAGAGGATGATGAAAATGGCTCAGACTTATTTAGTAAACTATTCCTCCCTTCGAAAGGATAACCTGGCTCTGATACCACAGTATGAGGATAAGGTTAAAAACTTTTATGTCAGCCTCTTTCCTGTTGATACCGACCATATTTATGTCTTAGTGAATGGGATGGACACTGTGTTTGATGTGAGTCTACTTGGGGGTATTCTTAAATTCCCTAGGGTTGGTGTGTCTATAGTGAAAGATCCATATGGATCAAACTACCAAAATGTTGTAGTAAAGGATAATGCAAACCAAAAGGGGGACCAGGTTCACAAGAAGGCATTACTCCCTGTTTATCAATTGCTCTTCGAGTTGGTGAACAAAGTTCTATTACCCCGTGCTAAGAAAAGGTCCACGACTTCCAGGTCTGACTTGTTTCTAATGGAGCAACTGGATGGATTTACACCTGTGAACTTGCCTGCCGTCATGATCGAACATATGCAGAAGGTAGCAACCTTCAAGGATGGAAACTATGGTCTTCCATATGGGTTCCATCTTGCGCCAGTGTTTAAGTTTTTTAAAGTGCCACTGTGACAAGGCAAAATAAGGACCAAGAAGAAGACTTTCTCTTAAACAACTTTAGAAGAATGTGAGTGCATCAAGAAGAATGGGGGGTTAGGCAGTACATCAATAATCTCTCAACTCATCAATGCTCAAAATAGTGCAACTGAAACGATTTGAAGGTTGAAGGCGAGGAACGCTATCCTAGAAGGTCAGTAGGCCCAAGGGGCCCCAGTGTCAAATGAGGAGGTGGCTCGTTTGACAAAGGAAAATGCTGATTTAAGGGCACAAGTGGAGAAGCTGAAAGCAGAACTGCTCAATGAGAAAAAGTCGGTGAATTCCCAAATAGACCTAGTTCTCCAAACCATTGTTGTAACTTCCAAGCCCTCTACTCCTAGTGCCCCCTAAGCAACCCTTTCAGTGAACAATTTTTGAATTATTTATTTATGTTTTAATGACTTGGTAGTTGTGTTTGTTTCTTTTATTTTGATATGGATGGGATGTATCAGTACTACTCCCGATTTCAACAATCCAATCTTGCCTTTGCTTTATAAACAAAGGCATATAATTCTATATAAAAACTATCCTCTTTTGCTATGTAAATGCTTGTGTTCTCTGTTTCTCTTTTCCATCATGTTGTGTGCACATATGTGGCATGAGTTAGCTAGGCTAGACTTTTTCATGTTGATTGCCTGCTTGTGTATTTTTAATGATGTCAAAAGGGGGAAGTATAATTGAAACATAGATCTGATTAAGGGGGAACTTGTGAAGTTCCTGTTGCTTCATCTGGTTATTTCTGCTCTAAAAATATGTTATCAATGTCTAAGTTTATCATCATCAAAAAGGAGGAAATTGATGGGTTTTCAATGTCTTTGCCTTATGTTTTGATGATCTAACAAACTTATTGTCAAGAACCAGATAGGGAACCTGACACACTTGGTACACATTGCTAATAAACGAATTTCAGCCAGGACTCCAGCTAATATGAACTGCTGCAAGTGTAGAAAATAGAGAAACAAGACAGGGACCTGATCCCTTGTGTTTCCCTGACAGCAATACGAAATTCAATTGTGCATAGGTCAAAAGTGACTGCCATAAAAATAGTGCACACAGTGTAGCAATTTTGCAGTCACTTGTCCTTTGACCAACTAAGTGCTTACATCATTCAGGTGATTTCGTCAAAGGCGTGTTAACAAGATTATTACCAAAAAAATATCACTTGAACACTTGAGAATTCACTTCAAGCATTCAAGCCTTCAGAGACATCGAATTTAATTCTCAAGAACCTTAAGAACAAAGTTAAACGCTACTACGGACCAGTTCCTAAATCCAGTATTTTGTTATCCTTAGTTGAGTTATAACTTTGTAATTGTTCTTCGTTTTAATTCCTAAATTTTTTAGCTAGAAGTGTTGCTTAGGAACCCCTTTGTAAAACTATAAACCCTTTGTGTTTGTGTCGTGACTAGAGTTAGTCATGAGTTGAAGTCTTTGTAATAGGTGCATTGCAAAGTGGCTTGTAATAGGTGTATTATGAGTTAGTGAGGGATTAAGAGTTTAATTCCTAGATTGCGTAGGTTGTGATCTAAAAGTTGCTCATAGTGAAGTTAAAATCCTACCAGTGTATGTCGTTGTTTTTTATCCCCTTGGGCAGGGATTTTTCCACGTAAAACTCCATGTCTTATTTACTTACTATTTTATTAGTATTCTCAGTGGAAACTCATAAAGAATCCGGTACTCTATAGTTTGGTGGACTTATATAAACTATCACGACGTATAGTTGAAACCTCTACTTGGCCCTGATAAGAAGTCAAAGTTGGAAAGCAACAGCTCTTGACATGGATAAATGATATTGTTCATTCATCTTTGAAGGTTCAAGTCTTAGCTTTTTTCCTCGTGAATGTTTACTTTAGTTTGACAATCGCGTCTTTCTTTTCTTTTGTAGATCAACTTGATAGATACGGAGCTTATAAAGAAAATTGTTAACACTGAAAAACTAGTCAATGATTATGGTACTGAAGCGGATAACTGGAACGAACAATACGAGAGTCTTCAATTGGAGAAAGAAGTTTTAGCTTAAGAGAAGTGTGCTTTGGAATAACAAACAAGGATGATGGTAGCGGAATTGGCAGTTGAAAAATCAAGTTGAAAAAGCCTCTCCAAAATTTGGCAAACTCGCTTTCCGTAGGTAACCATGACTTTTAATGTCTTTTTTCCAGCTGTATATGTCACATCGTTTATCTCCTCTCCTCCGCTTATCACATTAACCGTTCTATTTTGTGATGGAGGTTTTGGTGGCTCTTGTCTATTCTCCATATACGTTTGCTTACCCTTCTTACTAAACAAATTGGTTAAATAACCTTGTTTTAATAAATGCTCTATTTTACCTTGTAGCAATCTGCTATTTTATGACCGTGGTCATTATGAAACTCGCACCTGAAATTTGGATTTCTTCTGTTAGGGTACGATCTCATTTCTTTTGGCGACCATACCTTATCTACCATACTTCTTAAAGCAGCTACCAACTCAATAGTGCTAAAATTGAAACTGCATTTGTTAATCTTTGCCTTTGTATTAACATTGTTGTCCCGAGTATCTCGCTCTTTCCCAAACTTGGATGATGAACCCGCATCTCTGTCTCTTGATCTAGAACTGTACCTCGAATTTTCTTGTTTAGAATGTGAATCCAGACCTACTAGTCCCATGTAATGTTTTTACATGTTCTTACCTGGCCTTTTTTCAGTTTCTGGTCGCCTCGAACTTGTTCTTTCATCTCCCCGTGACTAAGTGATAGTGTCTTCCTCTATTCGTAGCTTCGTAAATGTCATTCCAAGTTGTAGTAGACAATTCTCGTAAGCTCTCCTTCAGCCTCCTCGTGTCTTCTGGGTGTTTTTCATTTAAGTTACTTGCAAATGACATGGTCGCCCAGTTATCAGATACTCGCAGTAACATCTTTCTTTCACGCTGAAATCTATCCACAAATTCCTTGAGTAGTTCCGTATCTCTTTTTTTTATTTTGAATATATCTTCCATCCTCTTTTCAACTTTTTGAGCTCCCGAGTGTGCCTTTATAAATGAATCTGCAAGCTCAGCAATAGAATCAATAGAATTTTACGGTAAAAGAGAATACCATATTAGTGCTCCTTTTGTAAGTGTTTCACCAAAAAATTTGACCAGCACCCACTCAATTTCTTGCTTGGTTAGATCATAACTTTTCACGCCAGTTGTAAATGCAGTTACATGATCTCGTGGGTCGGTTGTTCTATCATACTTCAGAATATCAGGAAATTTAAACTTTTTTGGAATCAGCAAGGGAGCAGCACTTGGCTTTCAGTGATGTTGTGAATATTTGTCAATATCAACTCCTTTAATCACGAGTGGCACACCATGTATTTGTTCGACACGATCATTCTGCTCCTTGAGCTATTTTTACAAAGTTAGTATTAAACTTTGTAAATCAAAATTATTTGGGGTACCTGACCTACCATCACAAGATTCGCTGGGAGTTCCTCTGCTGCCCAAATTAGCGAGTCCCGATCGTGGGTTTTCTATAGTTTTAGTGTTATATATTTGGAGGTGGAGTTGGTGGCACAGTTGGCAATCCACTGACGAAATCTTGAAGAAAATTGTTGACGTGTTGTGTAATTAGCTGTTTCAATACGTCCTCGGCAGTTTGTTCGTCCCCTTGTTGATTATTCATATGTGATGTTGATCTTTGAGGTGACCCCTCTCGGGAGTGTTGAGGAGAATTTTGAGGTGAAGGGATTGGAGGTCCACCGTCTTGTTGATTCTGTTGGTTCAGTTGGTTGTTATCGTTGGCACTCGACATGATTGTTTGACAAAAAAATAAATTTAGAAAGTGAAATGATTATTAGATTTCCGGTAACAGGACCAATTTATTTAACAAAAAATATGTCTTTCGGTCAAACTCTAATTCTAGAATACAACGGGTTACTGATAACCAAATTTAGCTCCATTTTCTCAACGGTATCGAAGTAAAGTAATAAGAATAACTAAGGGAATAATTGAATGCAAAGTTAAAGTAGAGAATTTCACGAAAGTAGAAAAGTAAAGTATATATTTCCATATTGCCTCACATGCCCTTACAAGTGAAATTCCCTCCTCTTATACAGAGGTTTACAAATATAATGTTTCCTTCTATTTATGGCTAAATCATTATGAGCTTTAATGGTATTAATGATCTGTTATAATTGGTAATCGTAATTGTTCATGAGAATTCTGTAACGATTCTGATTCCCCCTCATTAATTGAAGGTTCATGAATCTTTCCTTTTTAGTGCCTTGATTCATTTAGCCCGTGTCTCTTCAGTGACTTATTTAGGCTTTGCTCATACATTTTGTAACTCGTTCACCTTTTATATTATAATATTCCAGTTATCTTCTTCTCATGGTTCCACATATTGTGTCCTACCTGCCAAATATAATTCCACGTGTATTATTTATTCCACAAATACACTGTAATCAAGCGAAATATTAGGGTGTACACAAATGATACAAACTTGATTTAAAATTCCAAATTCACAATTGATACAAACTTGACTTGAAATTCTAAATTCACCTTTGCTACGAAATTCTAAATTCACCTTTGCTACGTAAGAATTTAGTGCTATATATATTGAATACTAAAGTAGATTTCTCTTTGTATCTATTACTTTTTAGGCTGAAATAATATGATGGTAGGTAAAGCCTGTTTAAGTAATGCTAGTATTGTTTTTTTATCATTATTGTGCTTAAATATTTCGTCAAACAGGAAATATATCAAGTTTGCTTATGTATCAATGTATGATTTTGTGGAATTTCTAAATTATTATTCGAAAGCAAATGTTAATTGTGACAAAAATTTATAATTGCGTGATTAACTTTCAACCTACCCATAATTCTTGTATTAATTTAATATAAATATTCAATTAGCCACTCGGATATTTCTTTTTCCTGGTTTTCCCATTATATATATAATGGACCTCCAGAGAATTGGACCTCCACTTTAATGGCTACTAGAAAGGAAACATCGTGCTTAAACACAAATAGCCCCACATATATTTAGTGTATAATTTTCAGTAGATAAGATAGATAATCTGCCTTTGACCTAAAGTTATTTCCTCTATAAATATTTTCTCTTAGGCCAAGGAATATGATATAACACTCTAAGATCTCGTATTGTACATGAAACACACATAAATTAACGTAAAATGTAAGTTTTAAAATTTGTTGGTCATTAGCTAGAGTAAGTGGATATTATTTTTATTTTTGACTCTTTTTTGGTAGGTAAGCGACCCATTAAGAAGGAGAATTCACCAATAGCCTATTCCTTCCGGTCCAAAATAAGTAATTTTTTGATCTTTTTTTTGTAGTCCAAAATAAGTGATTTTTTCAGATTACAAGAATGAATTAATTATTTTTTTCCTACATTGTCTTTGGAGTAAATAGTGTTGGAATATGTGTTAGAAGTGTTTATGTGAGATAGTAAAGGTTAATATGGTCAACTCTATTACTAATTAATGCTAAAAGGTGGATTTCTTAATCTGTGTCAAAATATCCAAAAAAAATCACTTATTTTGGACCGGAGGAAGTATTTAGTTATTTTAATGTATGTTGGAAATAGAAGAAAGTGGATGATCTGGTCTTTAATGAGAAGTTTATTGGTCCCAATTGAAATGAACTACAATCTTATGGTCAAATTGTTGAAACTTTGGTGAGATTTTTAGCCTATAATTGTTTAATGCTATTAAATATTGTAGAATTACTATCAGTTCATTAAATTATATTTGGAAATTAGTGACAAATTAAACTAGATCTATAGAATAATTTGTTCATGAGAAAATTTGACCCAGAAATTTTTAAGACAAAGTCAATACCATTTTATTTATAGAAAGAAAATAACTGTAGCCCGAAATCCAGAACTATCACAAAGTTGAATTCAAAAGAAATTTAAAAACTAACTGAGGATTTCAGCTGCGAAATACCATGAACTGCAAGCAAATTAAAATTGCTTTTTCAAGATATTTAGTTGTCAATTTTTTCGTTCAAAGCCTAGTTCAACAAGATGGGTCGGTTTTACTTTATGCGGATCAAAATATATGAAAGTAGGCCTTGTATTTTTTGGCCCAATTCAAACGTATTGGACAGCGTTGGGCTTATATGATCCACGTATAAGAGGGAAATGTATGTTTATTCAAGCTTCTTTAAAGCTTGTAAAAATTGCACAGGGCGCCCTATTTGGGCGCCCCTCTTTAACCTGTAGCCGCTTTGTCTTTTTGTTTGCATCCGTA
>MU679279.1:48944-76909 GCA_026770625.1 Nicotiana glauca | reverse complement strand
AAACCGGTGACTTGGGACACCATAAATCTCTCAAGTGGCGACTCTGAATCTTAATGATAAATCCCGTTTCGATTGTCCTTTAATTGGAAGAACTCCCTTTACCACGCCCTTCGCGGGGTGCGGTAGCGCCAAAAGGAGGTGTGACACATAGTATCAGCCCCTCGAGCTCACTCTCAGATCATATGGGTACCCGTACTCACTTTGGAAGTGCAAACTCCGAAGGGGCCCCTTACGACCCAAGTGCTATATCAAGCCACCTCGTGGCATCATCACTCGGCACTCGTCCTCACATCACTTGGCCTCCCATCACTCAAGCCACCTCGTGGCATATGAAGCATCTCATATCACTCAGCATATCCTCACATATGGTCTTCGACCTCACTTAGTCCAGTGAACATCATAAACCCCTCGGGCATCAATAAAATAGTAGTCCTCAGCCCAAACAACAGTGGAACTATCATTTAAGTCTAAAAATTCAATTAAAATGACTGAGTTTGTAAAACAGTATAATCAATAGGACTGAGTTCAGGTAATATATCAAATTAGTGAGGAAACAACGATAAAAGTCCACGAAGGATTCAAGTAGTTGGCATGAAGCCCAAAATATGGCAATAAGCCAAAGTCATGTTGACAATAAACACATCTTAGTCAAATATGCGGTAAAAACATAAGTTGGAATGGACCAAGTCACAATCCCCAATAGTAAAAAACCCCACGCTCGTCATTAAGTGTGTGTTTCACCTCAATACAACACTACGTTGTGCAAATCCAGGGTTTCAAACCCTCAGGATATCATTTACTATCATTACTCACCTCAAGCTGGCCAAAATTTTAGCTCCCTATGCCCTTGCCTCACAAATCGGCCTCCTCGCGTATCGAACCTGATAAAAACCACAACAAATGCATCACAATAGGCTAAGGGAAAATAACCTAATCAAAAAGAATCAAAAAACATGGAAATTCACAAAATTTGCAAAACCCGAGCCACGGGCCTACTTCTCGAATTTTACAAAACTTTTACATCAATGGATTCATTATCACACCACGAGTCCATCAATACCAATAACTCCCAAATCCAAGCTCAAATGACCCATCAAAACCCAAGTTGAAATTCCAAAACACAAGCCCTAGTTCTTCCCCTTTTTTGATTTATTTTCATGAATTTCTATGTTGATTCTTGTAACGACCTGACTGGTCATTTTGAGCTTTTGAGCCTTAATTGCCAGCTCTCGGGCATGACTGGCCCCATGTTTTGTATTGTGGCTGATATAGATTGTTGGTTTTGATTTTTAGGAAAATTTGGATTGAATTTGAAAGAAACAGTTTCACTTGAAAGCTTTGAATTTGAAGGTTTGACCAAGAGTTGACTTATTTGTATATAATTCTCAGATTGGATTTTTTATGATACGGTTAGCTTCGGGGGATGATTTGTGACTTAGGAGTGTGATCGTGATTGATTTTGGAGGTCCGGTATAGAATTAGGCCTGAATTGGCGAAGTTAGTGTTTTGGCGAATTTCGGTTGATAGGTGACATTTCGATCCGAGAGTCTGAATGGGATCCTGAGAGTAGTTATTGCTTCGATAGTTGATTTGGGATGTGTGTGCAAAATTTTAGATCATTCGGAGGTATTTTGGTTGGATTTTTGATCAAATGCATAATTTATAAGTTTAAGAAGAACTTAGGCTTGAATTCGATGAGATTTGATGATTTTAGTGTTGTTGGGTGTGTTTTTTATATTGGAACAAGTTTGAATAATGTTTTAGGATGTATTGGTGTTTTTGGTTGAGGTCTCGGGGACCTCAGGTTGAGTTCGAGTGTCTAAATGGGAAGATTTGGACTTGTATCAAGTATTCACCGCTGCTTCTAGTATGTTTTCGCTTCTGCGGAATTAGGACCGCAAAAGCGGTATCGCTTATGCGATTGGGGAACCGCAGAAGCGGTTTGGACTTGAGTTGGGTTTCCTGCAGAAACGAAAGATTGGACCGCAGAAGCGGTTTCTCTAGTGCGAGATCTGGGCCGTAGAAACGGCCATGGCCTTTAAGTGGAAAACCGCAAGAGCGCTGTAATGTCGGCAGAAGCGGTCCCGCATAAGCAGAAACGGGACTACAAAAGCGAGATGGCTGGGCAGATTAATTAATTGGTCTTCTTCGCAAATTTTTGAAAGAGTAACATATTTCACTTCGGACTCGGAGAGTTTTTGGGCAATTTCGAAGAAGGTTTCAAGGGCTTTGATCAGGTATGAAATCTTGGACTTAAAAAATGGATTTATGGTGAAACACATGGATTAGAGCTAAAAACTTAAGAAATTAAAGGTCAAGAATGGTGGTTTAGGGCTTGAACCTAAGAGAGTTTAAACTAAGTATTTGAGCGGTCAAATGTACTCTGATTCTTGTGATTTTAATATGTATAGACTCGTGGTGAGATAAGGAATCCGGTGATGTCAATTTTCTGATTTTTCGAGAAGTGGTCCAGGGGTTCGAGTTTTACCAATTTCATGATTTTCAATATTTTTGGAGTCTTTTTTATTAGGTTTTGTTCCCTTGGAATATTGTGACAGATTCGTTGTGGTTTTGGATAGATTCGACATGCGCAGAGGCCGAATTGAGGGGCAAAGGCGTCGCGAGCTAGAGATTTCGCCGGTTCGAGATGAGTAATAAGAGTAAATGATATCCTGAGGGTTTGAAACCCCAGATTGCATATCGTAGCGCTATATTAAGATGACTTGCACGCCGGATAGCAAGCGTGGTGTAGGGCACCATTGGGGATTGTGACTTGGTCCATCCTGTTAATATTTTATAGCGTATTTGACTGAACCGTTCCGTTTATCATCATGATTTAGGATTATTGCCATGTGTTCGGCTTAATGTCGATTATTTGAATCCTTTGGGGATTATTTTCACTGTTACCTCACTATTTTGATACGTTATTTGAACTCAGTACTGATAATTATACTTTTGCAAACCCAGCCCTTTTAAATAAATTTCGAGATCTAAATGATACTTTTCACTCTTGTTTGGGCTGAGTACTTTTACTTTATTGATGCCCGAGGGGTTTATGATGTTTTTGGACTGAGTGAGGCTTTTAGGCCCTAAGCGTGAGGTGAGGAGGCTTTCAGGCCTCGAGTGTATTGTGAGGAGGCTGTCAGGCCTCGAGAGTATTGTGAGCAGGCTTTTAGGCCTCGAGTGTATTGTGAGGAGGCTTTCAAGCCTCGAGTGGTATGTGAGGAGGCTTTCAGGCCTCGAATGTTATGTGAGGAGGCTTTCAGACCTCGAGTATGATGTGAGAAGGCTTTCACGCCTTTTGTTATACGCCACGAGGTGGCTTGATATTGCGTTTGGGCCGTAAGGGCCCCCTCCGGAGTCTACACCACCATAGTGAGGGCGGGTACGCATATGGATCGGGCTACATGCCGTAGCGAGATATGGATCGGGCTACAAGCTGCAGCAAGATATGGATCAGGCTACATGCCACAGTGAGATATGGATCGGTCTACCCGCCACAGTGAGATATGGATCGGGCTGCACGCCGCCGCAAGATATGGATCGAACTGCACATCGCAGCGAGATGTGTATCAGGCTGCACGCTACAGCAGTTACTATATGATACTGTTTTGAGAGTGATCTGAGAGAGGGAGCCCGAGGGGCTGAGAGTGTTCTAAGAGTGAGCCCGAGGGGCTGGTACAGTTTTGAGATATTGCCCGTGGGGTGAACTTATATGTGCTCATCTTGCATCTTTACTTGCCCTTTTCTTATCATACTGTGATATTATGCCCGATGGGTAGATTTTTCTATGCTTATCGGCACTAACTATTTTGAAATCGTTTCGTAAACTTTCGGAAATATTATTTTCAAAAGGATTTAAACTGAGCCAAAATATTTCTATGGGTTTCACAGTTTCACTGCTTTATCAAAAGATTGTACCCTCCTTCCATATAGTGTGATGATTTGCCTTACGTGATTACTTACTGCTCAGTTGTTATTTACTTTTATTGTTCACTAAGTTGGAGTACTCACTTTATTCCCTACAGCTCACGTGCAGTTGCAAGTATTTATTCAACCAGTAGCACGTATTGGCTGCGTGGAGGCAGAGTTGTAGAGCTTTAGCGAGGTGACTGCCAGCGTTCACAGCACCACTGTCTTTCTATGTTATTCCTTATTCCTATTAAGTGTATTTATAGGCTTTTAAAGTTTAATTACATTCTTATAGATGCTCGTGACTTGTGACACTCCGATTAGGGATGTGTTAGGTTGTAATTTTTTTAATTAATATTATTAAGTTATATTTAAGCTGTTCATTTATGTTTTTCTATTTTGAAAAGATGAGTTGGGTTAGTTGGCTGGCCTCGTCTTCACGAGAGGTGCCATCACGAACAGTGTGGGGTTTGGGTCGTCACAAGTTGGTATTAGAGCCTAGGTTACTAGGTCTCACGAGTCATGACAAGGTTTAGGAGAGTCTCATGGACCGGTACGGGGATGATTGTATTTCTCCTCAGGAGGCTGCAGAACCTTTTGGAAAACTTCACATTCTTGAATTCTTATCGTGCATACTTGATTCAGCTTGAAAAGAAACTCTTGTAACTCCTTCCACACGTTTGTATGTGCACATGAGCGCTCAGTATTAGATGTGCCTTGATGGCTTGTGATTTCCCGATCGAGGGGTGAGATGTAATCTTTGTGAGTATGTTGGGCCAATCTGGAGGCCTTGAGGTCAGATCTTTGCCTACGGCTTGAGCACCGAGGTGTTGATTGTGTGAGTAAGTGTTGTGAACTTATTTTTTAGGTGTTGTCCCTATTAGTGCAAGCGACGGTTGGATAACCATGTGCTGAGTATGTTAGTACCGTGAGATATATCTATATAACTTGGAAGAGACGAGGAAGGTCTGCTAGATGATAGATGAACTATTAAGTGTATGATTTCCATTATGATTGGACGAGTAGTTCCGAGCATGGGAGCATGAAGAATCTTTTTGTCTCTCCTAGTTGGGTGTGAAGTAAATTTCATGTTGTGATTTAAGTTCAGACTCAGGAAGACTAAGTGGTTATGTAATGAGTATGATGGAGAAAAATATACGGGAATGTTGTGTCGAGACGAGGTAGGTGGGTTATTTCCTGTGGAGTGCTCCGAAGTGGTGTGGTCCTTGTGTGTGTGTTAGAAGATCTCATGTGTAATGGAAAGGTACGTGTTGAAATTTGAAATTTTGGATATGCTTAAGAGAGTGGGTTTAACTGTTGGGGGGATGAATGCGAGAATTATAGAAGACTTATAGAACTAGATGATCAGTGTTTTCACAACTTGTAAATTATTTGAGTTTAATCTCACCGTGGTATTGTGTCATCAAAAGAGTAAAAGTGTTATGAGTTATTGAGCGTATCTTAATCTATGTCTTCGAGCCAAGTGGGGGAGTCTGCTGTGAGCAATTGACTGCACGGTTAAGTGTTATATTATTTCCAGATTGGAGCGTGCGAGTGGATTAGCTATGGCTAGAGTAAAGGAAAAGTTTGACAGAGGTTATATTATGCTTCATAGAGTATGAGAAATCACGGAGTGTCTAGAGTGTTATTGATAAAGGATGCTCGGCGTAGAGCAGGAGGATGCTTGGTCGTATTGGGATGAGGATTTCATTTTGCGGTATTGGAGTGCCAATGAGGCACGAGTGGTTCTTCCGTTAGGTCAGTAAGTTGCAGTTTGAATAAGAGTGAATGACTTGCGAGGATGTCTCTAATATGTTCAAGATTTTACAGGAAAACGATCGGGTATCTTAAGGTTGTGTATGTGGTTGGGGCTGTGTTTTCATTGGAAAAGGTCGAGACTTGCAGTATTTTTATGTTAATTATGGGATTCTATGTATCAATATCTGGAAAATAAAGGTAACAAATTCAGATTCGTAGGGAGTTCTTCAGAGTAAAGTATTCTAAAATTTGATGTTTCTGGGGGATATTGAGAGAGTATTCAATGGTTTATGGGTTTTAGACAGTGTGGTCTTGTGCTTGGCTATGTAGTAGTGAGCTTGGGTTGAGAAATTAGGGTACTACAACAGTAGGGAATATCAAGTTGATGACGAGTCAGAAAGAAATTCAGGTAATAGTAGACCGAATCGGTATGGTAAGGGTATGATCAATTCTGTGTATGTGTTCGAGGCAATGGGTTCTTACATGTATTTTGTAGTAGTGCTCACGGGTTGATGGCTGGCTTAGCTTGGTCTAGTTAGAAGGATTCTGTCCTGGTAGTTTAATTTATGCAAACGGAATTGAGAGAGTTCTGGTTGATTTGTACTGTGGTTGAAGAGGTGCATTTTCGACAAGTATGAGAGGCATGGGAAGTGAAATCATTTTTCTTCTAGATGAGATCAATGGAAGTTCTGGACTAGTTGAATGCGTAGATGTTTGTGGCTCGGAAGGGAGGTAAAAGTTTTCTTGTTATCCTTGGAAGGTATGGTATATACGATGTGTTGTGGAGGATCGAGATTTGCGTGTATGAGGTTTCAGTTCAGTTCTAGAAGGATTTTCATAAACTCTGGGGCAACGGGTAGCCTCGGATAATCAAGGGTAATGGTACAGCTAATTGGAAGTGATTTGACGAGGGTATACGTCTTAGAAAAGGGTAATGTGATTAGACTAATGATATTTTGATAGTATTGCGGCACTTAATTGTTGGATCGACTGTTGATATTCGAGTTTGCTTGATGGCATAGAAGAATTTCATAATATCTTTCATGGAATGAATGGATACCTGAGGTATGATATGTATTTAGACGGTGGAATTTGGGATTAGGTAGGGTGACCTATGTGCTACACGGAATTGGAGATCGGAAGTTCTCATATTCAGGCTATGTTGCTATTCTAGATCGTGTGTATCAGCATTGTTTAGTGACTGCCGAGATTTGGATGCCCGAGTGGATCTTTCCTTGCTGGGTGTGTTAGATTTTAGATATGATATTGGGGTGTTTCCTCATTGTGTTATTCTGGGCTCCAATGGTGAGTGTTGTATCTTGAGTCGTCTTGATTGGCTCTGAACGGCATTGTTGAGGGAGGTATTCATTCGACCGTTGTTGAGCTTATCACTGATTGGGGGAGATCTATGAGTTACCTTTCTGTGTTGTGAGTTGTTATGATTTGTTGACTGTAGGCACATATGGTACGGTTCAATTTGGGTCTCTTGGTGGGATTCGAGCGGAAAAAGTAACTGAGCGTTGTTTAGTGAATAGTGTGTCGGTCATGTCCTACCGCGTTGCGTGGATATATGAGCATTCAGAGTAGATTCATGTGTTCTATATCTATAATACGAGACGGGGTCCCAGCCTTGTGTTGTGATGGTACCGATGATATGAGATGGTGTCCTAGCCTTGTGTTATGATGGTACCGATGAGCTTGAGGTACAACTCTTTTGTTGCAGTAATTTTCATGATTTGAGTATGTTCAGACCGTTTCTTATTGGTATGGGTATTATACAAGTCGTAGATTAGGCTTGTATTGAGGTGTCATATCACCAGATGGTGTGTTGGATGTGAGGTGATCGTTGGGGTCACTAATGAATACGAGCGTATTCGATTTCATCTTGTTGGAAAGATAATATCGAAGTTTGACTCGGAAATCTGCTGTGTTATTATCCAAAAGGGAAGTGACTTCGTGAATGATTGACCTGAGATATGGTTACGGGTTATTGCATGTTTCATGTATCATTGGTAGTATATAAAAGTGTTGAATAAGACCTTAGTTGATAAGAGGTTTCTACTGGTATTCAGGTGATGTGGGCAACTACTGTGAATAGAAGTTATTGTTTCGAGTGTTCGAGTTACGTGGTATGTCCTATGATTACACCTAAGGTTGTATGTATGGGTTATTACAGGTGGTCCAGGCTTATTTTGAGTATAAATATGAGGTTCTGATCTTGTGTATGATTTGGGAAAAGTGCAATGAGGTTATATGGTTTATGGACTAGGTAGGTTGTGAAATTTCGGCTATGTTATGTTATCGGACCTATGTGTGATAAGGTGATGTGGGATCACCCCCCAATATATGCTTGGTAAGGTTATTCGGCTATTTATTGGCTTTTAGAACAACTTTAGAAACGTTCGAGGATGAATGTGTGTTTAAGTGGGGGAGGATGTAATGACCCGACCGGTCGTTCTTAGCTTTTGCGGCTTGATCGCCAGCTCTCGGTCATGACTGGCCCCGTGTTTTGTATTGTGACTGATATAGATCGTTGGTTTTGCTTTTTAGGAAAATTTGGAATGAATTTGAAAGAAACAGTTTCAGTTGAAAGCTTTGAATTTAAAGGTTTGACCAAGAGTTGACTTATTCGTATATGATCTTGGATCGGAGCTTTTATGATTCGGTTAGCTTCGGGGGATGATTTGTGACTTATGAGTGTGATCGAAATTGATTTTGGAGGTCCGGTGTAGAATTAGGCTTGAATTGGCGAAGTTAGTGTTTTGGCGAATTCAGATTGATAGGTGAGATTTTGATCTGAGTGTCAGAATGGGATTCCGAGAGTTGTTGTAGCTTCGATAGGTTATTTGGGATGTGTGTGCAAAATTTCAGATCATTCGGAGGTGTTTTGGTCGGGTTTTTTATCAAATGCATAATTCGGAAGTTTAAGAAGAACTTAGGCTTGAATTTGATGAGAATCGATGATTTTAGTGTTGTTGTGTGTGTTTTAATGATTGGAACAAGTTTGAATAACATTTTAGGATGTATAGGTGCTTTTGGTTGAGGTCTCAGGGGCCTCGGGGTGAGTTCGGATGGCTAAACGGGAAGATTTGGACTTGTATCGAGTATTCACAGCTGCTTCTAGTATGTTTTCACTTCTGCGGAATTTGGACCGCAGAAGCGGTATCGCTTATGCGATTGGGGAACCGCAGAATCAGTTTGGACTTGAGTTGGGTTTCCCATAGAAGCGAAAGTTTGGACTGCAGAAACGGTTTTGCTAGTGCGAGATTTGGGCCACAGAAGCGGCCGGGGCCTTTAAGTGGAAAACCGTAGGAGCGGTGTTATGTCCGCAGAAGTGGTCCTGCATAAGCGGAAATGGGACCACAAAAGCGAGATGGCTGCGCAGATTAATTAGTTGGTCTTTCTTCGCAAATTTTTGAAAGAGTCGGACTTGGAGAGTTTTTGGGCGATTTTGAAGAGGGTTTCAAGGGCTTTGATCAGGTATAAATTCTTGGATTTAAAACATGATTTTATGCTGTATACACATGGATCATAGCTGAAAACTTAAGAAATAAAAGATCAAAAATTGTGGTTTAGGGCTTGAACATATGCGATCTTAAACTAGGGATTTGAGGGGTCAAATGGGCTTTGATTCTTGTGATGTTAATATGTATAGACTCGTGGCGAGATAAGGAATCCGGTGATATCAATTTTCTCATTTTTAGACGTGGGCCCAGGGCTCGGGCTTTGCCAATTTTGTGATTCTCGATATTTTTTGAGTCTTTTTGATTGGGTTTTGTTCCCTTGGGATATTGTGACAGATTCGTTGTGTTTTTGGATAGATTCAAGCATGTGGAGGCTGAATTGAGGGGTAAAGGCATCGCGAGCTAGCGATTTTGCCGGTTCGAGGTGAGTAATGATAGTAAATGATATCCTGAGGGTTTAAAACCCCGGATTGCACATCGTAGTGCTATATTGAGGTGACTTGCATGCCAGATAGCGAGCGTGGGGTAGAGCACCGCTGGGGATTGTGACTTTGTCCGTCCCGTTGATATTTTACCACGTATATGACTGAACTGTTTTGTTTATCATCATGATTTGGATTTATTGCCATGTGTTGGGCTTAATTCCGATTATTTAAATCCTTTGGGGATTATTTTCACTGTTACCTTAGTATTTTGATACGTTATTCAAACTCAGTCGCGATAATTATACTGTTTTGCAAACTCAGCCATTTTAAATAAATTTCAAGATTTAAATGATACTTTTCACTGTTGTTTGGGCTGAGCACTATTACTTTATTGATTCCCGAGGGGCTTATGATGTCTCTGGACTGAGTGAGGCTTTCAGGCCTCGAGTGTATTCTGAGGTGGCTTTCAGGCCTCGAGTGTATTCTGAGGAAGCTTTCAGGCCTCGAGTGTATTATGAGGAGGCTTTGAGGCCTGATTTTTATGTGAGGAGGCTTTTAGGCGTCGAGTGTTATATGAGGATGCTTTCAGGCCTCGAATGTGATATGAAAAGGCTTTCAAGTCTTATGTTATGTGCCACGAGGTGGCTTGATATTGCGCTTGGGCCGTAAGGGCCCGCTCCGGAGTCTGCACTACCACTGTGAGCGCGGGTGCCCACATGGATCGGGCTACATGCCGCAGCGAGATATGGATTGCGCTGCACGCCAAAGATAGATATGGATCGGGCTGTATGCCGCAGCGAGATGTGGATCGGACTGCACGCCGCAGCGAGATGTGGATCGGGCTGCACGCCGAAACAGTTACTTTAGGATAATGTTTTAAGAGTGATCTGAGAGAGGGAGCTCGAGGGGCTGAGAGTGTTATGAGAGTGAGCCCGAGGGGCTGGTACAGTTTTGACATATTGCCCGAGGGGCTAACTTATATGTGCTCATATTGCATCTTTGCTTGCCTTTTTATTATCATACTGTGATATTATGCCCTAGGGGCGTATTTTTCTGTGCTTATTGGCACTAACTGTTTTGAATTCATTTCATAAATTTCTAGAAAGATTATTTTCAAAGGGATTTAAACTGAGCCAAAATATTTCTAAGGGTTTCACAATTTCACTACTTTGTCAAAAGATTGTACCCTGCTTCCATATAGTGTGATGATTTGCCTTACGTGATTTCTTAGTGCTCAGTTGTTATTTACTTTTATTGCTCACTGAGTTGGATTACTCACTTTACTCCATGCACCTCGCGTGCAGTTGCAGATATTTATTCACCCAGTAGCAGGTATTGGCTGTGTGGAGGCAGAGTTGTAGAGGTTTAGTTTCACGACCCGAATTCCCCACTATCGGTATCATGATGGCGCCTACGCGTGGTAGCTAAGCAAGCCAACTTATTTACCTTTTCATTAATAAACAAATCTATCAACAATTTATAGCATCAATAAGAAATATAGAATTCAATAATAATAATAATAATGATAATAATAGCGGAAGTCTAATTTATAAGTCTAAATAAAATGTGGAATAGTAAATAATAACCTTTACCCAAGATTTGGTGTCACATTACTCACGAACCACTAAGACTATACTGAATACAAAGGTTTGAAAGAAACATAAAAGTTGTCTGTTTCAAAAAAATGAGGCAGAAGTCTAAAAGAGAACATAAGGAAGAGGCACCGGGCCTGCGGACGCCTGCAAAGCTACCTTGATCTCGTAAAATGGAAGTCTGCTCCCGTACTAAAGGTGCTACTACTCCTCAAAACCTGGACCTGTGCAAAAATGCACAGAAAGTGTAGCATCAGCACAATCGACCCCATGTGCTGGTAAGTGTCTAGACTAACCCCGGCGAAGTAGTGACGAGGCTAGACCGGACACCACATAAACGTGTGAAGTTATAAATATACAACGGAAACGAAATACAAAACAACTAACAATATGGGAGGGGAAAACATGCTATGGGGAGACAGCAATAGTAACGGTAGTCACGAGCAACAAACTAAAACAACTTAGATTCACAATGAGAAAGGAATCAATAATCAATATAAACACATGGTATCAATAACTATTGCGGCGTGCAACCCGGTCCATAATTACCATTGTTGGGGCCGTGCAACCCGATCAACACTTACCACACTTGCGGCATGCACCCATATCATTTGTCATGTATCATTGTTGCGGCGTGCAACCCGATCCTCATATAAAATTGTTGCGGCGTGCAACCCGATCCCTAATATTATTGTTGCGGCGCACAACCCGATCCATATCATTCAACAGTCTGACTCCCCAAACAACAGTGACAATTAAGGGGCATAAAATTAAGCAAATATTTGGCAAAATCCAGACAAGGGAGAGAATCCATCAAGTTCAACCAAACGTCCTGACAAGGGAATAATCAACAACGCTTTCTCTTTCTTACTTTTATTATGTTATAGTCCACTCGACCATTTTGAGCAGACGCTCCAAAGAATCAAGTCATTTCATATACTTTACATATTCGTATCACAATTCGATCCAATGCTTCTAAGTATCAAATAATCATATCACCGTTCACATATTATTCACAGCATATAGAATCATCCAATAAGCACATAATACACAACTAATTCATGACAATAACTTTATAAGTACTCACGGTCATGCTAGACACTGATGTATAGATACTCGCCACCATGCCTATACATCGTACTCGATCACATAGCAATTAGCAACAAGACTCAACTCCTATTCCCTCAAGCTAGGGTTAAACCAAACACTTACCTCAAATGCTCCAAACTCAACTCAAGCCTCTAGTATAGCTTTACCCTTCGAGTTAACCACAAAACCGCTCGAATCTAGACACACATTACTTGAATGTGTCAACAAATGCTAATTGAATCAATTTGAATGTATGAAAATGAATTTCCCAAAGTTTTACTCAAGAATTCCCAAAATGCCCCGGGCCCACGTGGTTAAAACTCGAGGTTCGAACCAAAACCCGATTACCCATTCCCCCACGAATTCAAATATGTAGTTTGTTTTGAAATCAGACCTCAAATCGGGGTCCAACTCCCCAATTTCTAGTAAACCTAGTTTCTACCCAAAAACCCCAAATTCACCCATGAAAATCCTTGGTTTTAAGTGGAAAACATGTTTAATGATGTTAAAGATTGAAAGAATTGAGTAAAAATCAACTTACAAATGATTTGGTATGAAGATTGTTCTTGAAAAATAGCCTATGGTGTTTGGGTTTTGAAAGAATGGTGAAAAGTGATGAAAATTCGACTAAGTATAAAATTTACTGGTCCTCCGATGTGGGAATTGCGAACTGGGGTTCGACCTGCTAACTTGGGAAAAGCAAAGTCAAGTTCGCATTTGCGAACACTATGCAATTGGCCGGACTTCGCATTTGCAATAAGGGGATTGCATTTGCAATCATGCACCCTTCGTATTTTCGAGCACTGTGATCGCATTTGCGACCAGTGCTTGGAAACCCATGGTTCTCATTTGCGAAAAAATGGATCGCATTTGCGATCCCATGAAAAATCCCCAGACTTCGCAATTGCGACTCAATGCTCGCATTTCCTAGCTCGCAATTGCGAGTCTTCCCTTCGCATTGGCAAAAATCACAGAAATGGGCATACCATATTTTTAAAAAAATGGAAAATGCAATCTAACGCCTATCCAAAACTCACCCGAGCCCTCAGGGCTCCAAACCAAACATGTACACAACCTCAAAATATCTTACGGACTTACTCTTGCGATCAAATTGCCAAAATAACATCATATACGTAGAATCAAGCCTCAAAACACATGATTTTCTTCTAAACTTCATAAACATTCAAATTTGGAACTTATAGTCCGAAACACGTCAAACGGCGTCCAATTTCGACCAAACTACACAGAAAGCGCTTAAACAATATATACGACTTGTACCGGGCATCGGAACCAAAATACGAGCCCGATACTACAGTCTTTTAATCAATTTTCATTTCCTTTTTCCTTAATAATTTCAGAAAAACTATTTCACAGAAAAATTGTTTCCTCGGGCTCTAGACCTTGAAATTCGTCTCCGGGCACTTGCCCGAGTCCCATATTTTTATACGGACCTTCCGGGACTGTCCACTCTCAGTTTCGGGTCCATTTACCCAAAATGTTGATGAAAGTCAACTTTAATCATATTAATATCAAAATTTATCATTTTTCACACAAAATTAATATTTAAGCCTTCCGGCTACACGCCCGAACTACGCACACAAATCGAGGCAAGTAAAAATGGGGTTTTCAAGACCTCGAAAGCACGGAGTGGATGAGGAAATCGGTGATGACCCTTTGGGTCGTCACATCCTCCACTCCTAAAACAATCGTTCGTCCTCGAACGGATAAAAAGAAAGATGTACCTGAGTCGGGGAACAACTGTGGATAACGTCTCTGCATATCAGACTCAGACTCCCAGGTCGAGGCCTTAGGTGGCTGACCTCTCCACTGAACACGAACAGAGGGAAAACTCCTAGATCTCAACTAATGAACCTGCCAGTCTTGAATAGCTACTGGCTCCTCCTCATAAGATAAATCCACGTCCAACTGGACAGTGCTGAAGTCTAATACATTGGTAGGATCGTCGTGATACCTCCGAATCATAAACACATGAAAAACTGGATGCACGACTGATAAGCTAGGTGGCAATGCAAGTCTATAAGCCACTTCACAATGAGCAAGGAATCAATACTCAATATAAATACATGGTATCAATAACTGTCGCGGCGTGCAACCTGACCCATAATTACCATTGTTGCGACATGCAACCCGATCCACAATTACCACTATTGCGGCGTGCAACCCGACCCATATCATTTGTCATGTATCATTGTTGTGGCGCGAAACCCGATCCTCATATATTATTGTTGCAGCGTGCAACCCGATCCTCAATATCATTGTTGTGGCGCACAACCCGATCCATATCATTCAACAGTCTGACTCCCCAAACAACAGTCACAATTAAGGGGCATAAAATTAAGTAAATATTTGACGAAATCCCAGCAAGGGAATAATCAACAACGCTTTCTCTTTCTTACTTTTCTTATGTTATAGTCCACTCTACCGTTTTGAGCCAACGCTCCAAAGAATCAAGTCATCTCATATACTTTCCATTTTCGTATTACAATTCGAGCCAATGCTTCTAGGTATCAAATAATCATATCACCGTTCACTTATTACTCACAGCATATAGAATCATCCAATAAGCACGGAATTCACAACTATTTCAAGATAATAACTTTATAAGGACTCACGGTCATACTAGACACCGATGTATAGATACTCATCACCATGCCTATACATCGTACTCGATCACATAGCAATTAGCAACAAGACTCAACTCTTATTCTCTCAAGCTAGGGTTAAACCAAACACTTTCCTCGAATGCTCCAAACTCAACTCAAGCCTCTAGTATAGCTTTACCCTTCGAGTTCACCACAAAACCGCTTGAATCTAGACACAAATTACTTGAATGTGTCAACAAATGCTAATTGAATCAATTTGAATGCATGAAAATGAATTTCCCAAAGTTTTACTCAAAAATTCTGAAAATGCCCCCGGGCCCACGTGGTCAAAACCCGAGGTTCGGACTAAAACACGATTACCCATTCCCCCACAAATTCAAATATGTAATTTGTTTTGCAATCAAACCTCAAATCGTGGTCCAACTCCATAATTTCTAGAAAACCTAGGTTCTACCCAAAAACCCAAAATTCACCCATGAAAATCCTTGATTTTAAGTGGAAAGCATATTTAATGATGTTAAAGATTGAAAGAATTGAGTAAAAATCAACTTACAAATGATTTGGTATGAAGATTGCACTTGAAAAATCACCTATGGTGTTTGGGTTTTGAAAGAATGGTGAAAAGTGATGAAAATTTGACTAAGTATAAAATTTGCTGGGCCTCGGATGTGGGAATTGCGAACTGGGGTTCGGAATTGTGAACCCCGACCTGCTAACTCGGGAAAAGCGAAGTCAACTTCGCATTTGCGAACACTGTGCAATTGGCCGGACTTCGCATTTGCGATAAGGGGATCGCATTTGCGATCATACATCCTTCGCATTTACGAGCACTGTGATCGCATTTACGAGCACTGTGATCGCATTTGCGATCTGTCACGATTTAATTCCCAAACCTGGTGATGATGGCACTCTCATGAAGACAAGGCCAGCAAACCAACCAAAATCGCCTTTCTAACAATTCTTAAACATAACGAATAGAAAATACAACTTAAATAACGTTGGTTAACAATATATACAACTCAACTCAGCCCGACCGGGGTGTCACAAGTCATGAGCATTTAAGATGTAGGAACACAACTACATAGTCAACTATATATATAAAATGAAATTTGAAGTTCAACATGAAGTCCTGTGCCGCGAACGCTGGAGGTCACCTTGCTCCGCTACAACAGTAATGCCTTCAATCTTCTAATAACCCGCGACCGGATGAGCACTACCTGCAACTGCACGCGAGGTGCAGGGAGTAGAGTGAGTACTTCCAACTTAGTGGTAATAAGATTAAATAATGTTGAGAAGCAAGAAATCACGTAAGAGCACTCCATCATGCTATAAAGGACAGTACAACCCTTTTATTAGAAACAGGAAAACCGTGAAAATCCTTTAGATACTATCTGGAATATAACGCTATCTCAAGCAATAACATCAGTTATACAATAAAACCCATAAGATATCAGATAATTCTCTTTTAAAATAGTGGAAACAACAATTTCAACAATTAAGGAATAATCAAAAGGTTGGCCCTCGGGCTCAATACCAAACTCTCAAAATAGTATCAGCCCCACGGGCTCACTCCCAACTCACCAGCACACAACATCAGCCCCTCCGGCTCACTCCCAACTCATCAGACACAAACAACAGCCTCTTAGGCCCACTCCCAACTCACCTGGGTACCCTGCGCTCACTGGGGGTGTGTACAGACTCCGTAGGGGCTCCTACAGCACAAGCGCAATATCAATAGGCCTGAAAGCCTTCACACATCACACTCAAGGCCTGAAAGCCTCCTCGTATAACACTCGAGGCCTGAAAGCCTCCTCACATCACTCAACACATCCTCACATATGGCCCTCTTGGGCATGAGTAAAACAATAGTGCTCAGCTCAACAAAATTCTAAATATCATTAAATCTCGAGTTGAGTATAAACGTAGCTGAGTTCATAAAATAATATAATTTAGTTGGACTAGAGTTCAACTAACATTTCAATTCGTGAGTAAAATAGTGATGGAAAATCACTAAAAGATTTCAAATAATTGGCACGAAGCCCAAGTATGGCAATAAGCCCAAATCATGATAAAAATTAATAATTTTTTATCAAATACGCGGTAAAATCAACAACCGGGACGGACCAAGTCACAATCCCCAACCGTGCACTACCCCACGCTCATACCTGGCATGCAAGTCACCACAATACCACGCTATGATGTGCAAGTCCAGGGTTTCAAACCCTCAGGACATCATTTAAAAGTAATACCTACCTCGAACCGGTGAAATTCCTTGCTCGCGACTCCTTTGCCCATCAAATTGGCCTCCACGCGCATCGAATCTAACCAAAACCAGAGCGAATACATTACAATATGCAAATGGGACAATTCCCAATAAAAAACAATCGAAAAATATCTAAATTCACGAAATTTGCAAAACCGAGTCCCGGACGGTTCTCGAAAAATTACAAAACTTACATTAACGGATTCCTCGTCAAGCCACGAGTCCGCACATACCAAGATTTCCCAAATCCGAGCTCAAATGACATATCAAATTCCAATTTGAATTATCAAAACTCAAGCCCTTCTTCATAACTTTAGGCTCAATTTCCATGAATTTCTAGACCAATTTCACAACATAATCATGTTTTAAGGCCAAGATTCTTACCTCGCGTCGATTCCTCTTGAATCCCTCTGAAATTCCCGTCCAAAATCTCCCAAGGACGTTCAAATATGGAGGAAAATAGCTTAAATTGCGGAACCAAAATGACACTTTAAAACCTTTCTGCGCAGACCTATTTCCACACCTTCGATACAAATGTCGCTTATGCGACTTCCGCTTCTGCGGTTTCCTTCATTTTGCCCAGGATCGCTTTTGCGGTCCATTTTCCGCAAAAGCAATGCCGTTTATGCGGTCCAGTCGTCCGCTTCTGCGGAAGGCCAAGCCTCCCCACGGAACCGCTTATGCGACTCCTTAGCCACATCTGCGAAACCGCTTATGCGGTCCCTTTTCCGCAGATGCGGAAACAATAGAACCAGCAAATCCAAACTTGAAGCCAAACTCAAAATCATCCGTTTAACCACCCGAAATCACCCCGAGGCCCCCAAGACCTCAACCAAAAGCACAAACACGATCTATTCCCTTATTCAAACTTGCTAGAATCATCAAAACGCCATCGTTAACATCAAAATCCTCAATTTTTATAAAATCAAAGACTAAGTTTCTTAAAAACTTCCGAATTGCACATTCGATCAAAAACCCGACCTAAACACCTCTGAATGACCTGAAACTTTGCACGCATATCCAAAATCACCTAGCGGAGCTACTGCAACTCTAGGAATTCCATTCCGACCCTCGGATCAAAATCTCACCTATCAATCGGAATTCGCCAAAATTCAAACTTAGCCAATTCAAGCCTAATTCTACACCGGACCTCCAAATTCTATTCCGATCGCACTCCTAAGTCACAAATCACCTCCCGAAGCTAACCGAATCACCGGAAAACAAATCCGAGCCCTATAACTCATAAGTCAATGTCCGGTTGACTTTTCCAACTTAAGCTTTCCTTAAAGAGATTAAGTGTCTCATTTCTTATCAAAATCAATCCAAATCAACTCTAACACACCACATACCGATAATGAAACATGAAGAAGCATGAAATGGGGAAAACGGAGCAGTAACATATGAGACGACGGGTCGGGTCGTCGCATCCTCCCCAACTTAAACAAACGCTCGTCCTCGAGCGTACCCAGAGTTGTTCTAGAAGCCAACCAGTAGCTGAATGAACTTACCAAGCATATACCCGGGGTGATACGTGGTCACCCTATCTCTTATTGATCCGGTAGCACAATTTTGTTGAAATTTCACGGTCCATCTAAACCACAAACTGTAGGATCGCATTGCACTTTCTGAAATCATACACAAGATCAGAACCTCACATATATACTCAAAATAAGCCCGAACTAGCTGTAATAACCCATACCTGCAACCTCGGGTGGAATCATACAATATACCACACAATCCAAACCAAAAACCGATAGAAAATCTCTTATTTAGATAAAGTCTAATTCCAACACCATCGTACACTACCAACGATAAATGAAACATGCATTAACCCGTAACCATTTCTCAGATGAATCATTCATGAATCCACTTCCTTGTTGACTGATAGCACAACAGATTTCCGGGCCAAACCTCGATATAAACCCTCTAATCAGCTGAAATCACATGTACTCGCATTCATTAATGACTCCAACGATCACCTCTAATTCAACGCACCACTCTGGTGATATGACACCTCATCACATGCCTAAGCCACTACTTACATAATCCACGCACCAATGATGGGCGGTCTGAACATACTCAAATCATGACAAATGACTCCAACAAAAGAGCTATAACTCAAACTCCTCAGTACCATCACAACACAAGGCTGGGACCCCGCCCCATATCATAGAAATAGAATACCCGAATCTACCCCGTATGGTCTAATCTCCACGTAGCCTCGCTACAATGCGCGATCTTATCCAAACACTATTACATATAAAGCACCTCAAGTCGCTATGCTCAAAATAGACAGCCACGCACAGATTGATATCTGAACCAAGCAATCCGTCACACCCACGGTGAAGCAAGTAATATACACCATTCAATCCTGAAAGGACACAACCGATGCGCCATCCGCCGAGCAGCACCCACTACGGACTTTCCTCAGAAACCAGGAAGCAAGACACACCAAGTAACATTTAGAGAATTATTCTCAACATCACACTGTTGCAGTGTGCAACCCGACCCAGATAACATACCCGTGGCGGCGTGCCACCCGATCCACACAAATATCTCACATAGAGTGATGCACCTCGAGCCAAATTTGCTCATTATAACAAAATACCAAGCATCGGTTGTAAGCATGCTGAGTGCATAATGATATCTACTTATAGCGTTGTAAGCTACAAAACTCAAACACAATGAATCTTAATGGTACCGCACTATACGTGCCCATAGTCCAAAAATCATAACGCCCTACAGCACAGAAAAGTAACTCATAGATCTCCCCATATCACTAACAAGCTCAATAATGATAGATTCAACCTATCCCTCAACATTACATATCGGGGCCAACCAAGCCATCTCAATATTTGAATACATAGCCACATCGGCCTGCCAACGAACTCATTACTAAGAAGCTTGAAGCTGCTCCTTCCACTTTTATAATTCCTGACCGAGCCGTACGATACGGTGCCTGAGACCAAATCAATACTGAAATCCACAATCTCGCCCGACCACAAGAAACGCATTGAAAAAGAGTCCCTCAAAACCGGAACTGAATCAATGGTAGAAACCTCTATACTGACATCCGTCACAAAGGCTCAATTAGGGAAAACAATACTTCCTAGCCATCCGCTGATCTTTGGAATACCAACCACTCTGCTATATTATAATCCGATGCACCTTGCCATGCAACCGATGGCATTTCCGACATAGCCCATAGCACAATAGTCTAGAACAACCCACATTGTGACAACCACTCTATGGCTCCGCATCATATACAAAATATAACATACCAACAAAGAAGGACCCGCTCGGGCCTCCAATTCCAATAGCCGCTAACGGTACCAATACACACTATCCACAACCACTACATAGCCTGAACATGAGAACTCACAATCTTCAACTCCATATAACCCATGAATCACTATACCTGATCCCAAATTCCACTGTATGCATACATATCACATATCAAGTATCCCTTCATTTAACGAGAGATATTCTAAAATTTCCCTGAGCCATCAACAACTCAAATATCAACAGTCGATCTATCAAGAAAATGCAGCAACACTACCGAAGTGCTATCAACTTAATCGCATTGCCCTTTTCCTGAAGCATATACCCTCGTCAAATCACTATGATTAGAAACACCATTTCCTAAATCATCTGAAGATCGATCCTTTGCTCACCTGCAACTGCCCGTGTTGCTTAAGAATTTAATAACTCTCCATTATGAACTGAACCGAAACCTTGAATACGTAAATCAGAATTCTCCACAACATACCGTGTACACCATAACACACTAGGATACATGAGAACTTTTATCTCCCTTACGCGCTGCAGACATCGACGAATTCAACTAGTCAAGAGCTTTCGTTAATTCCATTTAGAAGAAAATCATTACACACTCCATGCTTCGCATACCCATAAAAAAATATTCATCTTCAAACCACGGTAAAACCTAACAAGAATATTTTTTCCAACTCCAGTTGTACAAGCTAAACTACGAGGATTGCATCATTTTATCTAAACCAAGATGAGCAAACTGCCAGCACTCAAGGGCTTTGCTGCACAATACTTGTATGACTTATTACCTCAAACACATACAGAGAATTAATCATATCCTTACAATACCGATTCGATTTATTATCAAGCTATTCCATTTATCCAATTTCCTTCATGTTTCATCATTAATTTGATATTCTCTCTTGTTGTAGCATTACAATGCCTCAATTCAGGCTCACCACAGGAGATTCAAACATAAGACCACACTATCTAAGACTCATAGGCCACTGAATACTTTCTCAAATTTCTTCCAAAATTACCGCATTCCAGAAAACTTTGTTTTGAAGCACTTCCTGCTAATCTGAATTCGTTACCACTACTTTCCTGATACTGATACTTAGAATCCCGTATATAACACAAAATACCACAAGTATTAATCTTTTCTAACGAAAACAGTGTCTTTAGTCACATACGCAACCTTAAAACACATGATTATTACGTGTAAAATCTTGAACACATTAAACCATTCCGAAGAGTCATCCACTCTTATCCAAACTGCAAATTACCGGACTTAACGAACATAACCACTCGTGCCTTAATAGCACCCTGACACCACAGGATATGATCTCATTCAAATACTAACAAAAATTTTTCTCCTCAATACACTGAGAATTCTTTATCCACAACAGCTCAAGACATCCTAGTATTTTCTCACATCTACGAAAGCACCATATAACATTTGTCAAAATTTTGCTTCACTCGTGCCATTCTCGGCTGAATTTCTGCAACCAGAACTGGTTCGCCAGTATACCTTAAGACAGAACCAACATAGCACATAACTGCGCAATCGTCTAATCAATGGCAACCTCCCCAACTTAGCTCGAAGCCATATATATCACAACACATATACTCTATTGCTATCGTAGTATCATGGTGAGATTAAACTCACTCTTTCGCAAACTTGTGGCGACACGAATCATCAGAAATATTAACTCTTCTGTAATTCTTGCATTCATTCACACAACAGTTAAGCCCACTATTTAGGCGACAAAATTTTAACTAAGTCCCAAATTTTTCAAAAATTTCGGCAGAGTCTCCTTTGTAATTGGGACTATCCACCTGCCAGAGAATCACCAAAACCATCCTAACAAAACATCCACAACTTGACAAAGCATCACAATGTATATCAATTACATAAATCTCAATACTACATGTATTATACTATCAAAATTGATACATGGACATGCGTTTCACCCATTTGAATCATAACACATAGAAAATACCTTTCAACCCCTTATAATACATAGAAAATACCTTTCAACCCTCCATTATCTGGGCTATTCCACCAAGTAAGAACATTTTCTTTCCTTAATATTTTTGTATACCTTTCCCTGCCATACACGTAACACAGCCATTAAGTCTTCCTTAGTCTAAACTTATACCGCCATACGTAATGTACTACACTTCCCAACTAGGAATACGGAAAATATTCTTCACGCGCCCGTAACTTGGCCACACATCGAATCACAATAGGAATCAAACATTTAACATTTCATCTATTATCCAACAGACTTGTTTGTCACTACCAAGTCATAGGCAAAGACCCGGGCTCAAGTCCTCCAAACTAGCCCAACATCAAACTCACGGAGATTACATCTCGCCCCTCGATCGGGGAATTACAAACCATCAATGCACATATACTACTGAGCGCTCGCATGCGCATACAGACGTGTGGAAGGAATTTCAAGAGTTATATCTCAAGCTGAATCAAGTACGCACGATAAGAATTCCAAGAAAGTGAAGTTTTCCTAAGGGTTCTGCAGCCTCTCAAGGATAAACACTGACGTCTCCGTACCGATCCGCAAGACTCTACTAAACCTGCTCATGACTCGTGAGACCTAGTAACCTAGGCTCTGATACCAACTTGTCACGACCCAATTCTCAAACCTGGTCGTGATGGCGCCTCTCGTGAAGACAAGGCCAGCCAACCAATCCAAATCACCTTTCTAACAATTCTTAAACATAGCTGAATAGAAAATACAACTTAAATAACGTTGGTTAACAATATATACAACCCAACTCAGCCCGACCGGGGTGTCACAAGTCACGAGCATCTAAAATTTAGGAACACAACTATATAGTCAACTATATATATATAATGAAATCTAAAGTTCAACAAGAAGTCCGGTGCTGCGAACGCTGGCGGTCACCTTGCTCCGCTACAAAAATAATACCTTCAATTTGCTAACAACCCGCTACCGGGTGAGCACTACCTGCAACTGCACGTGAGGTGCAGGGAGTAAAGTGAGTACTTCCAACTTAGTGGTAATAAGAGTAAATAATGTTGAGAGACAGGAAATCACGTAAGAGCACTCCATCATGCTATAAAGGACAGTACAACCCTTTTATTAAAAATAGGAAAACCGTGAAAATCCTTTAGATAGTATCTGGAATATAACGCTATCTCAAGCAATAACATCAATTATACAATAAAACCCAAAACTTATAAGATAATTCTCTTTTTAAAATAGTGGAAACAACAATTAAGGAATAGTCAAAAGTTTGGCCCTCGGGCTCAATATCAAACTCTCAATATAGTATCAGCCCCACAAGCTCACTCCCAACTTACCAGCACACAACATCAGCCCCTCCGGCTCACTCCCAACTCATCAGACATAAACAACAGCCTTTCGGGCCCACTTCCAACTCACCTGGGTACCCTTCGCTCACTAGGGGTGTGTACAGACTCCGGAGGGGCTCCTACAGCACAAGCGCAATATCAATAGGCCTGAAAGCCTTCACACATCACACTCAAGGCCTGAAAGCCTCCTCACATAACACTCGAGGCCTGAAAGCCTCCTCGCATCACTCAACATATCCTCACAGATGGCCCTCGGCCTCAATCATATCCTCACAGATGGCCCTCTTGGGCATCAGTAAAACAATAGTGCTCAGCTCAACAACATTCTAAATATCATTAAATCTCGAGTTAAGTATAAACGTTGCTGAGTTCACAAAATAATATAATTCAGTTGGACTAGAGTTCAACTAACATTTCAATTCGTGCGGAAAATAGTGATGGAAAATCAATAAAAGATTTCAAATAATTGGCACGAAGCCCAAGTATGGCAATAAGACCAAATCCTGATAAAAATCAATAATTCTTTGTCAAATACGCGGTAAAATCAACAACCGGGACAGACCAAGTCACAATCCACAACAGTGCTCTACCCCACGCTCATACCTAGCATGCAAGTCACCACAATACAACACTATGATGTGCAAGTCCGGGGTTTCAAACCCTTAGGATATCATTTACAAGTATTACCTACCTCGAACCGGTGAAATTCCTTGCTCGCGATGCTTTTGCCCATCAAATTGGCCTCCACGCGCATCGGATCTAACCAAAACCAGAGCGAATATATTACAATATGCAAATGGGACAACGCCCAATCGAAAACAATCGAAATTTATCGAAATTCACAAAATTTGCAAAACCTGAGCCCCGGGCCCGCTTCTCAAAAAATTACAAAACTTATATTATCGAATTTCTCGTATTGCCACGAGTTCGCACATACTAAAAACTCCCAAATCCGAGCTCAAATGACCTATCAAATTCCAATTTGAATTATCAAAACTCAAGCCCTAGTTCATAACTTTAGGCTCAATTTCCATGAATTTCTAGACTAATTTCACAACATAATCATGTTTTAAGGCCAAGATTCTTACCTCACAACGATTCCTCTTGAATCCCTCTGAAATTGCCATCCAAAAGCTCCCAAGGACATTCAAATATGGAGGAAAATAGCTTAACTCGCGGAACCAAAATGACACATTAAAACCTTTCTGCGCAGGCCTATTTACGCTTCTGCGATACAAATGTCGCTTATGCGACTTCCTCTTCTGAGGTTTCCTTCATTTTTCCCAGGACCGCTTCTGCGGTCCATTTTTCACAAAAGCAATGCCGCATATGCGGTCCAGTCATCCGCTTCTGCGGAAGGCCAAGCCTCCCCAGGGAACCGCTTCTACGACTCCTTAGCCGCATCTGCGGAACCGCTTATGCGGTCCCTTTTTCGCAGATCCGGAAACAACAGAACCAGCAAATCCATACCTGAAGCCAAACTCAGAATTCTCCGTTTAACCACCCGAAATCACCACGAGCCCCCAGGACCTCAATCAAAAGCACAAACACGATCTATTCCCTTATTCAAACTTGCTCGAATCAACAAAACACCATCGTTAACATCAAAATCCTCAATTTTTATCAAATCAAAGCCTAAGTTTCTTAAAAACTTCCGAATTGCACATTCGATCAAAAATCCGACCTAAACACCTCCGAATGACCTGAAACTTTGCACGCATATCCAAAATCACCTTGCGGAGCTACTGCAACTCTATGAATTCCATTCCGACCCTCGGATCAAAATCTCACCTATCAACCGGAATCCGCCAAAATTCAAACTTCGCCAATTCAAGCCTAATTCTACACCGGACCTCCAAATTCTATTCCGATCGCACTACTAAGTCACAAATCACCTCCCGAAGCTAACCGAATCACCAGAAAACAAATCCGAGCCCTATAACTCATAAGTCAACGTCTGGTTGACTTTTCCAACTTCAGCTTTCCTTAAAGAGATTAAGTGTATCATTTCTTATCAAAATCAATCCAAATCAACTCTAACACACCACATACCGATAACGAAACATGAAGAAGCATGAAATGGAGAAAACGGAGCAGTAACATATGAGACGACGGGTCGGGACGTCACACGATCCCATACAAAATCCCTAGACTTTGCAATTGCGACTCAATGCTCGCATTTTCGAGCTCGCAATTGTGAGTCTTCCCTTCGCATTTGCGAAAATCACAGAAGCCAGCATACCAGATTTTCAAAAAAATGGAAAATGCAATCCGATGGCTATCCAAAACTCACCCAAACCCTTGGGGCTCCAAACCAAACATGTACACAACCTCAAAAAACATCCTACGGACTTACTCGTGTGATCAAATTGCTAAAATAACATCATATACATAGAATCAAGCCTCGAAACATATGATTTTCTTCTAAAATTCATAAACTTTCAAATTTCAAACTTATAGTCTGAAACACATCAAACGATGTCCGATTCCGACCAAACCTCACAGAAAGCGCTTAAACAATATATAAGAATTGTACCGGGCGTCAGAACCAAAATACGAGCCCGATACCACAGTCTTTTTATCAATTTTCATTTCCTTTTTCCTTAATAATTTTAGAAAAACAATTTCACAGAAAAATTCTTTCCTCGGGCTCTAGACCTCAAAATTCGACTTCGGGCACATGCCCGAGTCCTATATTTTTCTACGGAACTTCCGGGACCGTCCAATCTCGGGTCTGGGTCCGTTTACCCAAATTGTTGACCAAAGTGAACTTTAATCATATTAATATCAAAATTCATCATTTTTCACACAGAATTCATATTTAAGCCTTCCGGCTACACGCCCGGGCTGTGCACGCAAATCGAGGAAAGTAAAAATAAGGTTTCCAAGACCTCGGAAGCACGGAGTGGATGAGGAAATAGGTGATGACTCTTTGGGTCATCACATTTAGTGAGGTGACTGCCAGCGTTCGTAGAACCACTGTATTTCTATGTTATTCCTTATTCCTGTTCTGTGTATTCATAGACTTTACATTCTTGTAGATGCTCGTGACTTGTGACACCCCGATTAGGGCTATGTTGGGTTTTAATTTTTGACAATTAATATTATTAAGTTATATTTAAGCTGTTCATTTATGTTTATCTATTTTATAAAGATGAGTTGGGTTAGTTGGCTGGCCTCGTCTTCATGACAGGCACCATCACGACCAGTGCGGGGTTTGGGTAGTGAAAATTCTACAATTAAATAATGTCTTTAGGTCATAGAACTCACCTCCAATGAACCCAGTCGAATCCCTCTTCAATCAATGTCCAAAAGCTCTCAAGGATGTCCAGAAATGGAGGAAAAATAACTTAGCTCGTGGAGCAAAATGAAACATTAAAACCCTTCTGCCCAGACATTTTTCGCAACTACAATCCAGGAACCGCATCTGCGGTTTCCTCTTCTGCAGAATTCTTTTGCTTCTGCGGCCATTCACTTAAGAGAAGACCGCTTCTACGGTCCCAAATCCGCATTTGCGGCTTCTGCATCTTTGGCTAGTATCCGCTTCTACGGAGATCCCCACATGCCTAAAATCCGTATCTGTGATGCCATCATGGCATCTGCGATACCGCAGATGCGGCTCCTCTTCCGCATCTGTAGAAACTAGCACTCCCAAGCCAATCTCGCACCTGCGATCTATTGTCCGCATATCCGAGATCGCACCTGCGATCCCTTTTTCGCAGGTGCAGAAATAACAGAACCAGAAAACTTCAGAAATGCTACAAGTCCAAAACTCATCCCGATAGCCATCCGAAATCACCCCGAGGCCCCCGGGGGGTGGTCATCAGTCCCCTACGGCTCAGACTCCAGAGCCGATTGTTCAGGGCTTGCAGACTCCAGAGGCAGCCCCTATTGCTCGAGCTACCCCAGCAGCACCGGTTGCTCTAGTTGCGCCAGCAGCGCCAGTTCCAGGTTATGTTGTTCCGGCTATGGCTGATGACGAGCAACGATGTTTGGAGATATTTGGTAGACTTCAGCCGCCTACTTTCAGTGGCGCAGAGGGCGAGGATGCATAGGGATTCTTGGATAAATGTCAGCGTATGCTCCGTACAGCAGGGATATTGGAGTCCAGCGGAGTATCATTCACTACATTTCAGTTCACAGGTGCAGCATTCACCTGGTGGGAGGAGTTCGAGAGGCGTAGGCCTGTTAGTGCAGCGCCCCTCAC
>MU679279.1:30824-47387 GCA_026770625.1 Nicotiana glauca | reverse complement strand
CATGGATGGTCCCGAATGATCGAGAAAGGATCAGGAGATTTGTTGATGGCCTTAATTATTCTATTCGCATCTTGATTACCAGGGAGAGAGTTGCGGCTGTTACTTTTGAGGAGGCGGTTGATGCCGCTCAGCTTATTGAGTCAGACCATCGCCGAGAGCGCGAGGAGAGGGAGGCCAAGAGGCCTAGAGGTTCAAGAGGTTTCAGTGGTGCTCCATCTAGGGGCCAGTTTCAGCGAGGTAGAGGTCGCTCTTTCAAACCTCCTCAGTCAGGGCGATCAGAGTCTAGTGGGGCCTTTTCAGGCCGAGGTTATCAGGGACATCAGCAGGGCCGGTCTTCTCTTAGTGCCCTTCCAGCTCAGTCCTCTTCTCCAGCTCCTTCGGCTCAGGGTTCATCTGCAACGAGAGGTTCATTTCAGTCCCCTTCTCCAGCGCCAGGCAGTTGTTATGAGTGTGGTGAGTTGGGTCATTCGAGGAGGAGTTGCCCTCAACTCCGTGGTGGCAGATCTTATTCTCAGCAGAGGGACCAGCCCTCATCATCAGCACCAGTTTCTTCTGCTCCCCCTCAGTCAGCTAGGGGTGGCGGTCAGGTAGCTAGAGGCCGTCCCAAGGGTCGAGGACGTACTTGCGGTGGTCAGGCCAGATTCTATGCCTTACCAGATAAAGCCGACGCCATTGCATCCGATGCTGTTATTACAGTTATTATTCCAGTCTGCCACAGGGATGCGTCTGTCTTATTTGACCCAGGGTCCACCTATTCTTACGCGTCTTGTTATTTTGCCCATCATCTGGGTGTGGTTCGTGATATTCTTGCCTCTCCTGTGCATGTATCTACCCCGGTGGGTGATACTATTATTGTGGATCGTGTGTATCGATCCTGTTTGATATCATTTGGGGGTCTGGAGACCCGTGTTGACTTATTGTTATTGAGTATGGTGGATTTTGATGTGATTCTAGGTATGGACTGGTTGTCCCCATATCATGCTCTTTTGGACTGTCATGCTAAGACAGTTACTTTGGCTATTCCTTGTAAACCCAGAGTTGAGTGGCGAGGTGTGTCTGATTATGTGCCTAGCAAGGTGATTTCTTTCTTAAAAGCCCAGCGGATGGTTAGGAAAGGTTGCTTATCTTACATGGCGTTTGTTAGAGATGTTGGAGCTGAGACTCCTAGCCTTGACTCAGTTCCTGTTGTGAGGGACTTTCCGGACGTATTTCCAGCTGACCTGCTAGGCATGCCGCCGGATAGGGATATTAATTTTGGCATTGATCTGATGCTGGGCACTCAGCCCTTTTCTATTCCTCCTTATCGTATGGCACCAGCTGAGTTAAAAGAATTGAAGGAGCAACTTCAGGAACTCCTAGATAAGGGTTTTATTCGTCCTAGTGTGTCACCGTGGGGTGCACCAGTATTATTTGTGAAGAAGAAAGATGGCACAATGAGAATGTGCATTGACTACAGGCAGTTGAATAAAGTGACCGTGAAGAATAAGTATCCATTGCCTCGTATTGAGGACTTGTTTGATCAGCTCCAGGGAGCTAAGGTTTTCTCTAAGATTGATCTTCGTTCTGGCTATCATCAGCTGAAGATTCGGGATTCTGATATTATGAAGACAGCTTTCAGGACGAGATATGGGCATTATGAATTTCTCGTTATGTCTTTTGGGTTGACTAATGCCCCAGCTGCATTTATGCACTTGATGAATAGTGTGTTCAGGCCATATCTGGATTCGTTTGTGATCATGTTTATTGATGATATCCTGGTGTACTCGCATAGCCATGAGGAGCACGCACAGCATTTGAGGGTTGCATTGCAGCGGTGGAGAGAGGAGAAGCTTTATGCTAAGTTCTCTAAATGTGAATTCTGGCTTAGTTCTGTGGCATTCTTGGGACACGTGGGGTCGAGTGATGGGATTCAGGTAGATCCGAAGAAAGTGGAGGTAGTGCAGAGTTGGCCTAGGCCGTCTTCGGCCACAGAGATTCGGATTTTCCTTGGCTTGGAAGGATACTACCGCAGGTTCGTTGAGGGTTTTCATCTATTGCGTCTCCATTGACTAAATTGACGCAGAAGAATGCTCCATTTGTGTGGTCCGATGAGTGTGAAGAGAGCTTTCAGAAGCTTAAGTCAGCATTGACTACGGCTCCAGTGTTAGTATTGCCAGCAGCTTCAGGTTCTTATATGGTGTATTGTGATGCTTCGAGGATTGGCATTGGGTGTATTCTTATGCAAGAGGGTAGAGTGATTGCATATGCTTCTCGGCAGTTGAAGCCACATGAGAAGAACTACCCCGTTCATGACTTAAAGTTGGAAGCTATTGTGCATGCTTTGAAGATTTGGAGGCACTATCTCTATGGCGTATCTTGTGAGGTGTATACAGATCATCGCAGCCTGCAGCACTTGTTTAAGCAGAAAGATTTGAATTTGAGGCAACGGAGGTGGCTTGAGTTACTTAAAGACTATGATATTACTATTCTGTATCATCTGGGGAAGGCCAATGTAGTGGCCGATGCCTTGAGTCGGAAGGCGGTTAGCATGGGCAATTTGGCATTCATTCCAGTTGGGGAGCGACCACTTGCAGTTGATGTTCAGTCTTTAGCTAATCGGATGGTTCAGTTGGATATTTCGGAGCCTAGCCGGGTGTTGGCTAGCGTGGTTTCTTAGTCCTCTTTGCATGACCGCATTAGAGAGTATTAGTATCATGATCGGCATTTGCAGGTTCTTAGAGATCGGGTCCAGCGGTGCGATGCCAAGGATGTGACTATTGATGGTGATGGTGTTCTGAGGATACAGGGATGTATTTATGTGCCCAATGTAGATGGGATTCGAGAGATGATATTGGGAGAGGCTCACAGCTCGCGGTACTCCATTTATCCGGGGGCCGCGAAGATGTACCAGGATTTGAGGCAGCTCTACTGGTGGAGAAGAATGAAGAAGGATATTGTGAGCCATGTGGCTTGGTGACTTAATTATCAGCAGGTGAAGTCCGAGCATCAAAGACCTGGTGGTTTGCTACAGCAAATGGTTATTCCTGAGTGGAAATGGGAAAGGATCACTATGGATTTTGTGACTGGTCTCCCTCGGACAGCGAGGAAGTTTGATTCAATATGGGTGATTGTGGATCGGTTGACCAAGTCCGCTCATTTTATTCCAGTGTGTACTACCTATTCTTCCGAGCGGTTGGCGGTGATTTTCATTCGTGAAATTGTCCGGTTGCATGGTGTTCCAGTTTCTATTGTATCGGACAGAGGCACTCAGTTTACTTCTCAGTTTTGGAGGGCTTTTCATCGAGAGATGGGTACTCAGGTTGAGTTGAGTTCAGCATTTCATCCTCAGACGGACGGACAGTCCAAGCGTACGATTCAAATATTGGAGGATATGTTGCGTGCATGTGTGATTGATTTCGGTGGTTCTTGGGAGGATTTCTTGCCCCTTGCAGAGTTTGCTTACAATAACAGCTACCAGTCCAGCATTCAGATGGCGCCGTATGAGGCACTGTATGGGAGACGGTGTAGATCTCCGGTCGGTTGGTTCGAGCCCGGCGAGGCCAGATTATTGGGTACAGAGGTGGTTCAGGATGCCTTGGAGAAGGTGAAGGTGATTCAGGAGCGGCTTCGTACAGCTCAGTCGCGTCAGAAGAGTTATGCAGATCGGAGGGTTCGAGATCTATCTTTCATGGTTGGCGAGAAGGTTTTGCTGAAGGTCTCGCCTATGAAAGGCGTTATGAGGTTCGGGAAGAAAGGGAAGTTGATTCCTCGTTTCATAGGTCCTTTTGAGATACTTGATAAGATTGGAGAGGTGGCCTACAAGCTTGCTTTGCCACCAGGATTGCCGGGAGTTCATCCGGTATTTCATGTTTCGATGCTCCGGAAGTATGTGGAGGACCCGTCCCATGTTTTGGACTTCAGCTCGATTCAGCTTGATGATGATTTGACTTATGATGTGGAGCCAGTAGCCATTTTGGGTCGTCAGGTTCGCAAATTGAGATCTAAGGATATATCATCAGTGAAAGTTCAGTGGCGAGGTCATCCCGTGGAGGAGGCTACCTGGGAGACCGAGTAGGAGATGCGGAGCAGATATCCTCATTTGTTTACTGCTTCAGGTATGTTTCTTGACCCGCTCGAGGACGAGCGTATGTTTTAGTTGGGGAGGATGTAATGACCCGACCCGTCATTTATTGTATTTCAGCCCCGTTATCCCCGTTATATGTTTCCCCGTATGTTAATATGCGTGTTTGGTGAGTTTGAAGTGGTTTGGGTGGAAATTGGATAGAAATGAGACAAATAGTCTCTTTAAGAAAAGCTTAAGTTGGAAAAGTCATCCCGACGTTGACTTATGAGTTAGAGGGCTCGGATCGGATTTCCGATCACTCGACTAGTTTTGGGGGATGATTTGTGACTTACGAGTGAAAACGGAAGTGAATTCGGAGGTTCGGAGGGAAAGTTAGCTAGGTTTGGTAAAGCTGGAATTTTGGAAGAATCCGATCGATAGGTGAGAATTTGATTCGAGGGTCGGAATGGAATTCCGAAAGTTGCATTACCTCTGTTAGGTGATTTTGGATATGCCTGCAAATTTTCAAGTCATTTGGACGTTGTTTGGTTGGTTTCGGCATCGAATATGAATTTTGGAAGTTTAAGTTTAAGTTTGAATCGAATTCTAGGATTTTGGTGATTTTTGATGTTTAAGGTAGCGTTTTTATGATCCGAGCAAGTTTGAATGAAGTATTAGGTTGAGTTTGTGTTTTTAGTTGAGGTCATAAGGGCCTCGGGGTGATTTTGGATGCCTAACGGGCATTTTTGGTTTTGAAAAAAACAAAAAAATGCTGCTGAAATGCAGCAGTTTTTGCAGAAATTCTGGGCATTTTCAGGTGCTAGTAGGCTACTTTGGGAGCTTATATCTTGTAATGTACAAGGAATCACAAAAAGTACAAAACATGAAAGTTGTAGCACTTCGTGTCTAGTTTGCATAAAGCTAAAGACCTTGTAATTTGGACATCTGTACTAGAAGTTATGATCGAAGGAAAATGACTGCTGGAGCAATAGGATGTACAACTTGTATAGCAAAGGTGCAAGGTACAACTCGACGAAGCACGGGCAGATTCTTTATTACACGAAATTGGTTTATTTGTTTCATTTATTTCATTTGGTTTGGATGATTTTGGAGAGGATATCAAGGGAGATTTCATCAAGAATCAAAGGTGAGTTGTTTCTACTTATTTCCAAGTTAAATACAAGGATTAGAACTGAAAACTCAAGTAATTTATGGACAAAAATGGTAGTTTAGGGCTTGAAACTTAAGAGAATTAAATGGAGATTTGATGGGTTATTTGAACTCCGATTTTGGTAAATTTGATATGTACGGACTCGTGGCGAGATGAGGAATCCGGTGATGTGAATTTCGTAATTTTTCGAGAAGTGGGCCCGAGGCTCGAGTTTTGCTAATTTCGCGAATTTCGATGTTTTTCGAGTTCTTTCGATTTGGTTATGTTCCATTAGCCTATTGTAATATATTCGTTGTGTTTTTAGCCAGATTCGACGCTCGTAGAAGAGAATTTGAGGGGAAAAGGCATTTCGAGCTAGTTTCCACTTGAGGTGAGTAATTGGTGTAGATGATGATCCGAGGGTTCGAATCCCCGGTATATCACATTGTGACGCTGTATTGAGGCACGAAACGTACTCTACTACGAGTGCGGGGTCGATTATGATTGGGGGCTGTTTTTTAATCCGACCGAGTGGCATTATACAGTGTTGTTGGCTATAGATTAGCCGGTAAACCTCCTACTTGGATGGTTATGAATATATTTGGGCTGCGTGCCGGTTAATTGGATCCCGTGAAGATCATTATCATTGTTTCTATACATTATAGCATTCTTTCATGACATCAGTCCTGCACTAGAACTCTGTTTAACATGATTTGGTAAATATTGAGGTTTGACACCTAATTCTATGTTTTCTTTTAATAAACTGAACTAAAAATGGTAAGATATATGTGCCTGTGAAGATTGTATGCATGTAGCTGGACTGATAGTGGATCGGGTTGTGCACCACAGCGTATGTTACTATGATATTGCGCTTGGGCTGTAGGAGCCCCTCCGGAGTCTGAACCACTATAGTGAGCGCGGGTACCCAAATGGATCGGACTGCACGTACCGCAGTGGTCATGCATTGCATTGCATCTCATGCATTGATTATTGTTGCTTTATATGCATATCTCTGAGGTTTAAACTGTATAGCTCTGTTAGATAGCTTTACTATGTGCTTTATTGTGGATTTCCAATCTTCGGGTTTTTATACATGCTTATTACTCGCTGAGTTGGTAGACTCACCCCATACTCCCTGCACCTTGTGTGCAGATCCAGGTGCTTCCGAGGTTTAGCGTTGCTGTTGCCGCTTATCCAGGTGCCAGAGCATTGAGGTAGCTGCCAGCGTCCGCAGGACCAATTGCTCTGTTCTTATCAGTTATTTCTTGTTATTCAGACATTTGTATTTCATCTTTCAGACTTGTACTTGGTTTTTGTTAGAGGCTCTATACTCGTGACCCCAAGTCTTGGGAGTACTTGTTCAGTCGTGGTTTCTATCCGTACATTATCTTTTCAGTTATTCAGAATTTATTATTAAAGTTGCCATGTTCCCCTTATTGCTTCATGTTTGGGATGAATCGTTGTATTGAGAAGGTGTTGGTCAGGCTTGCCCAGCCTCGCGGCAGGGCGCTATCATGACCGGGTTTGGGGTCGTGACAGAAACTATATCAGCTTTAGAGTGGGAATTACAATATATAGAGGGATAAATATATTTAGAAAAACAAAAGATAAAATTTTATAAGAATAAAAGAATTCGGATACCATTAGGATAAGCAAAATAGATAAATTAAAAAACTTAGAATATCTAGACTTACGAATATATCCAGAAAAGAAGTATAGAATACTAAAAGACAAATCTGTAATAAAGTGTAATTTCAGTAGTGGAGAACATATATTACACACAGAAGATAAACAATATAATACCCTTGTAGATTTAATAATCAACCTTAGTGAAAAAACTCAAGAAAATAACAAAAAAATGGTAATAGCACTAGAGATAGTAGAAGGCTCACAAGATAAACAAAGAAAGATCTTAGCAAAATTAAAACAAAATTGCAATTTTTTAAAATCACAAGAACTAGAAATAGACAGAAAAATACAATTCCTAAACAATAAATTTAATTTAAAAAAATGCCCATGAAAAACTAAACAGAAAAATACAATTCCTAAACAATAAATTTAATTTAAAAAAATGCCCATGAAAAACTAAATAGAAAAATTAATTAAAAGTATTATAGAAAAACCTAAAGAACTAGAAATAGAAATAACTAAATTAGTAGAAAAATAGCACATCAAGTAGAAGTATTAAAAAGTGAAATAAATATTTAACAGAAAAAATAGACACAATAAAAGAAATTGCTCTTTCATGAAAGATTTACAATGAGAAATAGATCCAATATATGAAATTGATATAAAATTTACAGAAAGACTTCAGCCTAATCCAGAAGGACTTACTAGCTACATTCCTCAAAGTAAAGCAGATCAAGCAAAATAATACTCTAATAGTATTACTTTTAGAAATTAATAAAAAATTAGATAAAATTCTTAAAGAAAAAGAGGTAAAAATAGTAAAAACTGAAGCACAAAATCCAAAAGTAGAAAATTTAACAAAGGTAGACGATTTAATAGAACAATTAAAAAGAGTAGAAATAACACCACAAAGTGACAGACTTAGAATAAGAAAATTTCAAAAATTGACTTTCTTTCAGGTGGGTCAGGAACAAGGAGCGAAGAAAGATCAAGAATAAGTTTTTCGGAAAATAGAATAGGTAATAATATGTTATCAAGAATTTTAATTAAGAAAAGACAAGAAGATAATCAACAATCAGACGAAATAATAGACATAGATAAAGATATACAAATTTTTCAACAAAATCAACTAAAATTACTCAACCCGAAAATATTATATAATACAGGATATTTTTCAAATAATTCTCAGTTGTATAGACATTACAGAGAAGAACAGTTATCAACCATAGGAAATAAAATTGCAACATTAAATTTAATTAATCCAGAAGTAGTAAGGCAAATAAAAAACTATAAAAAGAATTTAATTCATATGGGATTAATAGTAATTGGATTAAAAGGACCAACTAGAAAAAATTTAGGAACTAAAGTATTAGTTGTAGTATATGATGACAGATGGTCATACATAAAGAAATCTATAATAGGTTTAACAGAAGTAGACATGACCAATAATAGAGGAATATTTTATATTAGCCCATATTTTATGATAAATTTGGAAGAATTTGGAAAAAATATTAAAATAGGAATACAGAAAAAAGTTAACGAGGAAATGAATACAGGAAATAATTTACTTATATGTGTAGGTTTTATAGGAAACATGGCAACCAATAGTAATACAAAATTTAAAATTAAAGTAGAAGATGTGGTTGAAGTAATGGAAAATAGATGGATAAAATTAATAAAACCTATTAAGATAAGCCCAGAAGAATATGTTGGATTAGAATGGAATCTAGAAGATTTTGCTAGACCAAAAATATTAAAACCAGAATCTCATTTGATGTATACAAAATCGAAAGGAGAAACCTCAATTAGGTTTACTGATTATAATTATTCTACACATAAAGAAATAGAGGATGAAACTGAAAGTACGGTAGAAGATACTGAATATTGAAATAATACAAGACGAATTTGAAGTAGATATGGCATTAGAAAAATCAAGAGAAATAGTTAAAGAAAATAAGAATAAGACTTTTCAATGTAAAGGATGTATGCTTGGAAGATTAACCTTAAGCGAAACAGAGCAACATTTTAAAAAATGTGAATTAAGAACAGACAATTGGGGATAAAGAAAAGAAAATATTTCACAACACAAATCGGATAAACTTGATAAAATTCTTGAAGAAATACAAGATAGCTATGAAGAAATAGAAACAGAATCATCGATAAGTCTAAAAGAATTAATGGAGTCAACTAGTTCTAGTCCTAGTCCATTTCAGAAAATAAATCACCAAATTATAGTAGATACTAATACAGGAAATGTACCTAGAAGAAGAGTATATAGAATAGACCGAGAAACAGAAATAGAAAACGTAAAACCATCAGGAAAAAGGATGCCTATAGAATAACCTATAAGACTACAAGAAGGAGGAAGTAAAGGTAAAATATTAAATATAGCAGCTTATGATCCACAAATGTGGAACTGTCATGACCCCAAATCCGGTCGCGACGACGCCCAGCACACTACTAGGCAAGCCATACCATTTATAACAATTACCCCTATTGTTTAAACAAGTAAAGATAAAACTATTTAAGTCAAAGTCTGAAGTAAGGATAAAAATACGGAAAATCTGGAAAAATACCGAAACAACCCAACTAGGACCCGGTGTCACGACCATGAGCCTCTAAAGACAGTATATCATCCTACTACAAGTCTGTCTAATACTGAAAATGCAAAAATAAAGGAAAAGATAGAAGGGAGAATCCTCGGCTGCGAACTCCGTGCAGCTACCTCGAATACTTCCAGGATGAACTCCAAATCAACTAGACTCAATCCGCCTGATGAAAAGAACTTGGATATGCACACATGGTGAAGGGAGTAAAGCGAGTACTTCCAACTCAGTGGTAATAAAAGTGAATAACAACTGAAAGTACAAAATCCCAAAAAGGCACAAATAATGCTATCTTAAGAAGTAAACCAAATAGACAGTAGAATCCATGAAATTATAGCAACAACACTCTCTTTAAAGAAATCAATTGAACAGGAATACACAAATAAGGTCAGCTATTGTGACCTGACCAAAGTGTTTCAGTGTCATTGTTACCACTAGTCAGTCATTATTACCTGACTGGTCAGTCATTGTTACCTGACTGGTCAGTCATTGTTACCTGACCGAAACACATACAACAGTGTCATTGTTATAACTGTTCATATCAAAGGGGTACCCCGCGCTCACTGTGGGTGTGCAGACTCCGGAGGGGCTCCTTTAACCCAAGCGCTATCAATAAGGCCTGAAAGCCTGAATAATATCAGCACAAGGCCTGAAAGCCTGCTCTCAATACACTCGAGGCCTTAAAGCCTCCTCACATAACACTCGAGGCCTGAAAGCCTCCTCACATCACTCATCATGCCCTCACATATGGCCCTCGGCCCCAATAAGTCCAAAAAAATAGTCAAAAAGCCCCTCGGGCATCAGTAAACAGTTATACTCAGCTCAAATGATAGTTCAAATATCAGTTAAACTCTAGGTTTGAGTAAAAATATCGCTGAGTTCATAAAACAGTGTAAATCACACGGACTGAGTTCAAATAGTATTTTAAATAGTGAGGGAAAACAGTGATGATAATTCATAAAAACTTCAAACAATCGGCAATAAGCCCCATGTATGACAATAAGCCCAAGTCATAATGATAGAAACAAATCGTTGTAAATAAGCAGTAAAAACCAACAACCAGGATGAACCAAGTCACGATCCACAACGGTGCTCTACCCCACGCTAAGGTCCAGTGTGCAAGTCCTCAACACAACACTAGGATGTGCAAATCCAGGGTTTTAAACCCTCAGAATATCATTCACAAGTATTACTCACCTCTAGCCGACCGATAATCTAGCTCGCCAAGCCTTTCCCTCTCGTATCTACCTCCTGGAGTGTAGAATCTAATCAAAACCATAAGGAATACATCAAAATAGGCTAACGGAACATAACCCAATCGAAATAACTCGAAAAACACCCAAAAACACGAAGTTGGCAAAACCCGGCCCCGGTCCCATTTTTCGAAAAATTACGAAATTCACATTTCCGGAATCCTCGTGTCGCCACGAGTCCATACATATAAAATACGCAAGAATCGGAGTCAATTTGTCCTCTCAAATCATTACTTTACTCTTTCTTATGCTTCAAGCAAAAACCTTCATTTTTACGCTTTGATTCCTTCAATTTTCAGTGATTAATTCATGCTTTTACACTATAATATCATAATCCAAGTCCAAATATCCATACTTGATGATTCTCGTTTGAAGCCTCTTCAAAATCGCGCAAAAATCGCCTTAGTTTGCACCACAAAATGATTTTACACTTCTAAAATTCGAATACACTGATTTCATTAAACCCTCTGACATTTTCGCTTCTGCGGTCCCGCTTCCTCTTCCGCGGGACCGCTTCTGCGGCTTCACTTAACTCACACGACCACTTCTGCGGTCTTAAATCGCTTTTGCGGAAGCCGCTTCTGCTGTTGCCCTGACCGCTTATGCGATCACAACTATATAACCCTGGACCGCTTCTGCGGTCAAATACCGCTTATGCGGTGTCCGCTCCTGCGGAATCCTTCCACTTTTGCAGTAAAGCCACCCCTCCACCAGGACCGCTTTTGCGATGAAAGAGCCGCATATGCGGAACCGCTCATACGGTCCTATTTCTGCAGATGCGGAAATACCAGAAGCTTTAAGAACAGACATGTTACAACACTTCAAAATTCCCGTTAAACCTTCTGAAATCATCCCTTATGGCGCCCAGCACACTACTAGGAAAGCCCGACCATTTATAACAATTACCCCAATTGTTTAAACAAGTAAAGATAAAACTATTTAAGTCAAAGTCTGAAGTAAGGATAAAAATACGGAAAATCTAGAAAAATACCGAAACAGCCCAACTAGGACCCGTTGTCACGACCATGAGCCTCTAAAGACAGTATATCATCCTACTACAAGTTTGTCTAATGCTAAAAATGTGGAAATAAAGGAAAAGATAGAAGGGAGAATCCTCGGCTGCGAACGCCATGCAGCTACCTCGAATACTCCCGGGAGGAACTCCAAATCAACTAGACACTATCCGCCTGATGAAAAGAACCTGGATCTGCACACATGGTGCAGGGAGTAAAGTGAGTACTTCCAAGTCAGTGGTAATAAAAGTGAATAACAACAGAAAGTACAAAATCCCAAAAAGGCACAAATAATGCTATCTTAAGCAGTAAACCAAATAGACAGTAGAATCCATGAAATTATAGCAACAACATTCTCTTTAAAGAAATCAATTGAACAAGAATACACAAATAAGGTCAGCCATTGTTACCTGACCGGTTAGCCATTGTTACCTGACTGATCAGCCATAGTTACCTGACCAAAGTATTTCAGTGTCATTGTTACCACTAGTCAGTCACTGTCACCTGACTGGCCAGTCATTGTTACCTGACCGAAACACATACAACAGTGTCAATGTTACCACTGTTCACATCAAAGGGGTACCCCGCGCTCACTGTGGGTGTGTAGACTCCAGAGGGGCTCCTTCAGCCCAAGCCCAATCAATAAGGCCTGAAAGCCTAAATAATATCAACACAAGGCCTGAAAGCCTGCTCTCAATATACTCGAGGCCTGAAAGCCTCCTCATATAATACTCGAGGCCTGAAAGCCTCCTCACATATGGCCCTCGGCCCCAATCAGTCAAAACAAATAGTCAAAAAGCCCCTCGAGTATCAGCATTCACTCATCATGCCCTCACATATGGCCCTCGGCCCCAATCAGTCCAAAAAAATAGTCAAAAAGCTTCTCGGGCATCAGTAAACAGTGATACTCAGGTCAAATGATAGTTCAAATATCAGTTAAAACTCTAGGTTGGAGTAAAAATATAGCTGAGTTCATAAAATAGTGTAAATCACACAGACTGAGTTCAAATAGTATTTCAAACAGTGAGGGAAAGCAGTGATGATAATTCATAAAGAGTTCAAACAATCGGCAATAAGCCCCAAGTATGACAATAAGCCCAAGTCATAATGATAGCAGCAAATCGTTGTAAACACGCAGTAAAAACCAACAACTGGGACGGACCAAGTCACGATCCCCAATGGTGCTCTACCCCATGCTCAGGTCCAGCATGCAAGTCACCTCAATATAGCACTAGGATGTACAAATCCGGGGTTTTAAACCCTCAAAATATCATTCACAAGTATGACTCACCTCTAGCCGACCGATAATCTAGCTCGCCAAGCCTTTCCCTCTCTTATCTATCTCCTCGAGTGTAGAATATGATCAAAACCATAAGGGATACATCAAAATAGGCTAATGGAACATAACCCAATCGAAATAACTCGAAAAACACCCAAAAACACGAAGTTGGCAAAACCCGAGCCCCGGGCCCACTTCTCGAAAAATTACAAAATTCACATTTCCGAAATTCTCGTCTCGCCACGAGTCCATACGTATAAAATACGCAAGAATCGGAGTCTATTTGACCCCTTAAATCATCACTTTACTCTTTCTTAGGCTTAAAGCAAAAACCTCTATTTTTACCCTTTGATTCCTTCAATTTTCAGTGATTAATTCACGTTTTTACACTATAATATGATAATCCAAGTCTAAAAATCCATACCTGATGATTCTCCTTCGAAGCCTCTTCAAAATCACCCAAAAATTGCCTTAGTTCGCACCCCAAAATGATTCTACACTTCTGAAAACTAGAATACACTGATTTCATTAAACCCTCTGACATTTTCGCTTCTGCGGTCCCGCTACCGCTTCCGCGGGACCGCTTCTGCGGTCTTAAACCACTTTTGCGGAAGCCGCTTCTGCGGTTACCCTGACCGCTTATGCGATCTCAACTATATAACCCAGGACCGCTTCTGCGGTCAAAAACCGCTTATGCGGTGTCCGCTCCAGCGGAATACTTCCGCTTTTACGGTAAAGCCACCCCTCGACCAGGACCGCTTTTGCGATCAAAGAGCCGCATCTGCGGAACCGCTACTGCTGTCCTATTTCCGCAGATGCAGAAATACCAGAAGCTTTAAGAACAGACCTGCTACAACACTTCAAAATTCCAATTAAACCTTCCGAAATCATCTCGAGGCCCCCGGGACCTCAACCAAAAATACCAACCTACTCCAAAACACCATACAAACAAATTCCAATCATAAAAACTCATACAACAACCCAAAAATCATCATATTACCACGGATTCAAGCCTAAAATTTCTTAAAACTTCCGAAATTTATATTCGATCAAAAACCCGACCAAACAATGTCCAAATGACCTAAAAATTTGCAGACATATCCAAAATCACCTAACAAAGCTACTGCAACTCTCGTAAATCCATTCCGACCCTTGTATCAAAATCTCACCTAACAACCAGAATTCGCCAAAATTCCAACTTCGCCAATTCAAACCTATTTCTACACCGGACATCCAAATTCAATTCCGATCGCTCTCCTAAGTCACAAATCATCCCCCGAAGTTAACTGAACCACCGTAAATCACATTCGAGCCCTCTAACCAAATAGTCAACTTCTAATTGACTTTTCTGAAACAAACTCCCTTCTAAGAGGCTATGTGCCTTATTTTCAACCAGAACCAATTCAATTGCACCCGATCGACTCTAATACTGATATAGAAACATGAAACAATACAATAAGGGAAAAACGGGGCGGTAACTCACGTGACGACAGGCCGGGTCATCACAGGAACTCAGTAATAGACCTATGGAAAGGAATAGTAGTAGCAGACTTTATAAAAACTTATAGTGACATAGACGCAAAAACATTGTGTAAATATATGGAGACTTTCTTAGGAGAATCAAAAAAGGCATTATGAGAAGCTTATAAGTTAGAATTTCCCCAAGATTTTCAAACCTTAATAGCAATGGGACCTAATCCTTACAATTTTACAAATAAAATACATAGCCTAATTACAGGTGAAGACCCAAATAGTGGATTAGTAGTATTACAGAAGAATGCTTTAATAAAGTTAGAACAGTTAAGTATAAGTAGTTGGTTTCATGTAAAAAAGTTTTTAAATGATTATTTTTATTATTGTACTATTAGTGGAAATGCTTTTGATCAAGATTGTCACGACCCAAAATCCACTAAGGGTCATGGTGGCGCCGGACACCGCTGTCAGGCCAGTCAATTAGATTACCCATTTAAAAATCCTTTTTAAATACATCAAATTCCAGAATTTTCCTTCCATTTTCACAAATAAAAGGGGTTTTGCTTCAATTCAAATTAACAATAACAATTAAATCAAAGTTTTCGAAAACCATCCCAGAACCCGGTGTCACAAGTGCATGAGCGACTACTGATAATGAAATAAAATACAACCTCTTTCCGGAATACAATGGACAGGAAATAAATAATCAAAGTACAGAAAGGAACTACACTAGCTGCAGGTCGCCTCGCAATTTGCAGCCCACTTTGTCCCTGAATCGTTTGTGTTGTTGCGCCCAATAGGCCACTAAAATGAAATATACTTATGAAACAAAAAAATGCACAGAAGTGTAGTATGAGTACGTAATCAACGTGTACTCAGTGAGTGTCCGCCTAATCCCGAAGGGGTAGAGACGAGAGGGTCAACTTTGACACACTATAATGGTCCAATGATCATTTATCCTCATTTCACTTATTCTTTATGGACATGATTCTAATCAAATAGAGGAAACAAATAAAAACGTAATTCTTTCATTGGAATATTTCCCGAATTTCTCTTTAAAAACATAATCCAAATATGTTTAAGCCACAAAAAGGGCAATAATAACTTAATTAAGTTCAGGCAGCAACACAGGCATGCGCAAATCATACCGAGGCGATGGCGCACCTATAGATGCATCTATTAATCTGCCAAGACATTCGGCCCGTTCCAAAATAAACACACACTGACAGATAATCAGTTAGAAAGTCAACGTGGAGCAAATATCCAGGAAGAAGTCATTTCTCTTTTATTAATGAGAAAAACGAAGCTTAAATCTTTAGAAAAATCCAATTATTAATTTAATGTGATCTCACTCCCGAATCATCCATGCGACGCGGTCCACATAATATACATGCTCAGATAGTAAATTAGAATTTTATCGAGGAATAATTATCCAAATAAGCAAATTCTCTGTCTAACAATTCAAGAATGATGTTTAATCTCTTTTAATTTGTTTACTAATCAAAGGTGGTTTAAACAATTCAAGTCCTCAATGAGTCCATAATTTATTCAAGTATAACATGCTTTTTGGGTCCTAAACTACCCGGAAAATAGCATAATAGTAGCTACGCACGGACTCTCATCACCTCGTGCGCGCGTAGCCCCCACAACTATTTGACATTACGGACCTACTCCAACTTCCGGAATCTGATTGCGACTATCAGAAAGTCAACCCCCCATCAAACTTTCCAAAAACCTTCAATTTCTATCTTTAGCCAAACGGCTTCAAAATGGTCTACGGACCTCCGAATTCACTTCCGTTCGCCCCCAACTCCAGAATCACTATACGGAGCTATTCACAGTCTCGGAATTCCAAACGGACTTTGATAACACTGAAATGCTGTTCAAGCCAAACTTATGAAATTTCTTCTAAAATTCCAACTTCCACAATAGACGCCAAAATGCTCCCGGGTTATTCAAAACCCAATCCGGGCATACGCCCAAGTCCAAAATTATCATACGAACTTGCTGGAACCTTCAGATCCCGATTCCGAGGTCGTTTACTTGAAATTCAAATCCTAGCTCATTCTTTCAACTTTAAGCTTTCGAAATGAGAATTCTCTTCCCAAATCAACTCTG
>MU679279.1:0-25198 GCA_026770625.1 Nicotiana glauca | reverse complement strand
TCCATTGTATTCCGGACAGAGGTTGTATTTTATTTCATTATCAGTAATCGCTCATGCACTTGTGACACCGGGTTCTAGGATGGTTTTCGAAAAGTTTGATTTAATTGTTATTGTCAATTTGAATTGAAGCAAAACCCCTTTTATTTATGAAAAATAGAAGGAAAAACCTCATATTTTCAAAAGTATTAAAAGAGAAAGTAATTGATAATTTTGTTGGCTGGCCTGACAGAGGTGTCCGGCGCCACCACGACCCTTAGTGGATTTTGGGTCATGACAACATGGTATTAGAGCACTAGGTTCCCGTCGGTGTCACGAGTCATGAGCAAGTCTAGTAGAATCTCGCGGATCGGTACAGAGACGTCTGTACTTATCCTCGGGAGGCTGTAGGACTGTTAGGAGTACTTCCCTTCTTGATTTCTTTATCGTGCGGTTTTATTCCTTTGAGGATTATGCCTTTGATTCCTTTCCACTCATTCTTGAGTGACGCGAGCGCTTGTTATAAATTGAAAAATTGAAGAATAGAAATGTCACTAAAAATGTGGTGCGGGATGATTTTTCCCGATATAGTTGATTGGACTATTATAGTAACTTCACGGAGAGATATTCTATTGTTTTAGCTCTATAACAGGACTTCTGAGAGCCTTGAGGCCAGGAACAGGTTGCCGTAATACTTGTGAGTGATTATTCCGCAGTATTGTAGTGATGGTAGGGTGTTTGACCACGTGTCAGGGTAGTGAATGAATTGAAGGGAGGTTTACTCAGTGTGTAATCAAGGGATCCAGTATTTTATTCCCGGCAAGGGAAAGTCAATCAAACCAAGGATGGTCGGATGTGGATTTGTGGAAGTAATGAAACGTGGTGATTGCGAGCGTGAAGGAATTCCATCCTCTATTGGGGTGTTGTTGTTCTAATTGGACGTATTAAGTCTGTCGGTGTTATAATCTTCTATGATCAGCCCTTGGGGCAAGATATTGTGAAATGGCATTGGAAATGCAACTATCAGATACCGTGGGATGTGGTGGTTCCGGACTGAATCAGAACTGCAAATGCTGTGATTTGATAAAGACAACCTCTGGAGAGGCTTGGGATTAATAGAAAATTATGGATTCGAGTTCTATAAAGATGAATTTTATTAAGGTGACGACTGAGCAGCGAGAGATGAAAAAGACATGTGCAAAGTGTCAAGCGGAGTTTTAAACTTATAAAGGGTCAGGCTAGGGAAGCGCAGGCCGAACAGTTGATTGAAGAAGTGAGTTTGCCCAATGTGGGAGAGCAGCAGAGATGCGAAGAGGATTGGTAATGAGAGAACTATGCACCTTAAAGGAGTCTGGAACGACTTGAGAATATCGGTGTTTGGTTATGGGTACTTTCAAATCTAATTGAAGTGGGGATTTCAGCGACGAGAAATGGAAGTCGGTAGATTAACTCGAAGCATAGTGTTGTTATGCGGTAGGCGATTGTATATGACGAAAATGAGCTGCTTGAAGTGAAGAAAGACGTAGCACGACTGTGAATCGAAAGGATGTTGTTGCACGTTTAATGGATGTCCACGAGGGATGAATGGACTTGTACAACTGGAGAGTAAGCTCGAACTCAGGATGGGTTATTGATGTCTTAGTGATGGTACGCCATGCAGCAACGTTGGAAGGTGTCGGGGAGTGATTTCGACAGGTGGGGTATTCCGGTGAGCAGGTTAGCAGTCGCGTGGTTGGCGAGGCTCCTGCGAAGAGTTCTACTGGATATGCAGCAAGGGGAATTAAATTTAGAGAATGGTGTTAATGATTTGGAGAATCCAATTGGGTTTCTATGGTAAGATATCGAGAGTGTCAGTGGTTGTTGGCACGGAGGTGGAGGATAATTCAGAATATGAAAGATGGGGATTTACATGAGAATTTTGTGAATTTGCGACGGATGATTTCGCAAGGTTATGTCAATAGAAATCAAGAATAATGGTGAACTCTAGGGCCTTGTAATGATAGCTTTAAGCTAAGTGGGAGAGTCCCACCGCTTACGATTTGGGTTGCATGGTTAGCTACTCGCGAAGTTTCTTGGTAATAGCATACTGGGGGGTCATCTCAGCTACGGAAAAATATCATAAGTAGTAATTTGAGCAGAGAAATTATTAAGGATGTGCTATGATTGACCTTATGGGCTCATGTTCGAACTTGGGGAAGAATTCAGGATTTATGCCTTGTATGGAGGCGGGTTTTAAAGGGAGTGATTCTGTTAGGTGCCTCGTCGAGAGGGTATTCCTGTGTTATGAGATTTATGTAGTCGATTACGTTCGGGACCAAGTTAGAGCGGGTGGCTCTCAGTAGAGGTCATAGTAAATTCAAGAGGCAAAGTGTGGTACCTAATGATATCGAGTTTATAGGTACAGTTAAAGATCAAGCGTGGAAAGCAGCTTAGGAGAAGTGGCACAGAATGTTTCATGATAGTTGGCTTGTTATGCCGCAATTGGGAAGTATGAAATGGTTCCTAAGTGTTGAGACAACATGGTCTCGTGGTTCAAGGTCACTCGGGATGAGTGTAGATGGAGCGTGTTATGTGTTGAAGAGAATTGGTATTATTTCAAAGCACTCAAGGATAAATTGGAAGGAAAGGGATTGATTAGCCATAGTTGAATTTGGCATATTGGTATCCGTGATTAGTTCATTCAGCGTGATCAGAATTGTTAGCCGTCGCAACTGATGTTATTCAGAAGCCTTCTATTTCTAAGGGTCGTTGTGTAGAAGCAGATTCCGGGAAGGGTTATGGTGGCTTGGACCACTACTTGAAGATTTGCATATCCTACGGTTATGGGAAGTTACCTAGGTGTTGCTATGATTCTCCTAAAGTGAGTTAAATGAAAAGTTTTATATGGTGAAGTGTTAGTTTATCAGTGGTTCCAGGATTGTAGTGGAAATTATGTCTATCGTATATCGGCACGTTGGGTGCAGTGAGAGGTATGGAATTTGAAGTGAGGATCAAGGTTACGGCTTGGTAATGACTATGATGTCACATGCTCGGATGAGCAAGGAAAGGGTTGAATGATTAGAGTAAATTGGTATTGCCTTCAGATTCATCGAAGATCGATGTTTTATGAAAAAAGGCTTTGTATCCTGGTTCGGGATTCTTGATCGCTTTTCAGCGTTGGTGCGACCGATGGTTGGAATGAGCAGACTCGATATTTATTTCAGAAGATTGTGGGAGCGTGTCCCACGAGAAGATTGTGTATGTGTGGCATGTAGTCACCGGATTGACTAAAGATTTAAGCAAGTATGAGGACTGTGGCAATAACATTTGTTCGAGAAACTATGCCTGGAGGGCACTTTGTTTATTGGGTTATGAACTGGGAAGGTTGCTCCGGTTATGACGGTTGTTCTTATGAGTCATGAGGAAAAGAGAGTTACTATGAACCTTTGAAAGGTTATTCGCCAAGTTGGTGTAATTAGAAATCGTCTTGAGACCGATGTATTGATGTATATATGTGAATAGGGCTTTATATCTAGCCATTTGTGTTCGTTTCAGCGAGCGTTTCCTATGGAGGAATGGTCGGGGTGTTATTTTATCATCAGCTATTCAAGGAAAGGAGGTATTGCACCGTGTGAGTTATGACACGGCATGAGAAAATTTCTTACGTGTTGAGAATCCGCATACAAATGATGTGTTATGAGCAGGATGGCTTTGAAACTTATATTGTATATCGCACCTCAGTTGTGCTTGAGTTTTGTAGCCTATAGCGCTATGTGTTTCCTCAGAGATGGTATTATGTACTTAACGTGCTTGCGATCGAAATTCGATGTTTTGTTGTAATGAGCAGGTTTAGCGCAAAGTGCAATTTCCTTTTGTGAGATCTATTTATGGATCGGGTGGAACGCCGCCATGGGTATGTTATTTGGATCGAGTTGTGCATCGCAATAGTTTGATATCGAGTCTAGTTCTCTATATGATATTCCTTCATGTGTTTCGCTTCCTATCTTTCTAGGAAAAGTCCGTGTTAGTGCGGGGTTTAGATAATTCCTTCTAAAATTCGATTTCCTATTTATGTTGTGTTCGGATTGGTGGCTTATTGGAGCATGGTAGCATCATATGAGATTTTAATGATTTTTGCGGTGGCTTATTGCCTGAGCAGTTGTATCGGATGAGACGAGATCCCTTGATCTAGGATTTTGTGCAATCTAGTTATATGAGGTATATTATGAAGATAAGACCATTATTGGGTTCAGAATGAGGTTAAGGCCTTGTCAGGATATAGGCCTAATGTGTTGTTGACTCGACGATTGATTATGAATGTCGTTACACCTCGCCCGCCGTGACGGTATGGTAAAGGTTAGGGTAAGACCTGTATATGTCATGGGGTGCAATGGGAGCATCAGATCAGTAGGATTTTGGCCAAGTTGATAAGAGAATATTATGGTGGTCCTGTGGAATTAGTGTTGCAAAGTAAGAATTCAGCAAAGTTATATCGTTGTATTTGAGTACAGTGTGAAGTGATTGATATGGTGATCGTATGTTGGAATCAGGCCTGGAATAGAATTCCGGATGTTGGAATTGGGCTATAAGGCTTAATTGCCTGAATAAAGGGGAGTATCTTCAGAATTGCTCTGGCTTATGTGCTCAGCTGAGTTTTGGAAGCACGGGAAGGCGCGTGAGGTGCTAAACAGTGATTTCAGACTATTCCAGCACAGTTCTCAGCACGTTCGAGGATGAACGTATGTTTAAGCGGGAGAGAATGTAACGACCCGACCGGTTGTTTTGAGTACCAGTGCTCCGTTCAGCAGTCGGAGGCCATGAACAACTTCATTCAAGGTATTATGACTTGTACGCGTGGTCGGAATTAAATTTCAATAAGTCCAGAGTCGATTTGGGAAGAGAATTCTCATTTCGAAAGCTTAAAGTTGAAAGAATGAACAAGGATTGGATTTTTGAGTAAATGACCTCGAAATTGGGATCCGAAGGTTCCAGCAGGTTCGTATGATGATTTCGGACTTGGGCGTATACCTGGATTGGGTTTTGGATAGCCCGAGAGCATTTTGGCGCCTATTGTGGAGGTTAGCATTTTAGAAGAAATTTCATAAGTTTGGTTTTAAGTGCATATCGGTGTTATCAACGTCCATCTGGTATTCCGAGACTGTGAATATCTCCGTATAGTGATTCTGGAGTTGGGGGCGCGATCGGAAGTGAATTTGGAGGTCCGTAGACCATTTTGAAGCCATTTGGCTAAAGATAGATAGTTGAAGGTTTTGGAGAGTTTGACCAGGAAGTCAACTTTTGATATCAGGGTCGAAATCAAATTCCGGAAGTTGTAGTAGGTCCATAATGTCAAATATGACCTGTGTGCAAAATTTGAAGTCAATCGGACGCGGTTTGATAGGTTTAATCATCGGAAATAGAAGTTGGAAACTTCAAAGTTCATAAAGCTTGAATTGAAGTGTAATTCATAAATTTAGCGTTGTTTGATATGATTTGAAGCCTCGATCAAGTCCGTAATGTGTTTTGGGACTCGTTGGTATGATTGGTTGGGGTCTCGGGGGCCTCGGGTGGATTCCGGGTGGTTAACGGATCAAAATTTGACTTTTTGAAAGAGCTGAGTTGCTGGTGTCTGGTATTTCTGCTTCTGCGGAAATGGGACCGCAGAAGCATTAAATGGAGCCGCAGAAGCGGATTTGAGAAAAAATTTGAGATCCGCAGATGCGATCAAGGTTCTGCAGAAGCGGGACCGCATCTGCGGAAATGGATGTCGCAGAAGCGAAAATGTAGGCGGCCAGGGCTGATCGCGAAAGCGGACAAAAAATCCGCTGAAGCGGAATAGCATGTGCGGTTGGTCATCCGCGGAAGCGGAAAGTGAGCTGGAGCCCAGAATCGCAAAAGCGGAATTTTGTCTGCAAAAGCAGAATCGCGGAAGCGTAAATATTTTCGTAGAAGCGAAAATAGCTGGAGTAGTGAGGTTGATTTAAGTTGCGAATTTGGTTCATTTCTCTCATTTTTCTTCATTTCATTGGCGATTTTTTGAGGGTTCAAAGGAAGGTCTTTATAAACAATGTTGAGGCAAATCATCCCTATCACTTTTGAATTAAATATATCAATTATATATGGATTTAAGCATGAAAATTAGAGTAAATATTGAGGTTTTGGTTGAAAACCTAGAAAATTATAACCTTGGATTTTAGCCACGATTTTGAGTATGGAATTAGGAGAAAATCATATATTTGAATTCCTAAGGTCATGGGTAACTTTTACCTTCAAAAAATTTCGGATTCTGGGCACGTGGGCCCGAGGGTATTTTGGTCAACTTTTCGTTCGGGGTTAGGAATTGTTGTAAATTGAGTTGTAAGGTATAGTTGAGCATATATTAATGAATTTGTATGATCATTGGCTAGTTTCGTGGCATTGTGCGTTGGTTCAAGACTTCGGAAGGATGTAGAATGTCGGTGGCAGGTCTTCGGAGCGAGGTGAGTCTCCTTTCTAATTCTGTGAGGGGCAAATTAGCCCATAGGTGAGTTAAATTGATTATGTGCTCCTAGTTGTGGGGGCTACGTGGGAGGTGACGAGAGTCCGTACGTAGCTACTATATGCTATTGTCCGGGTAGTTTAGGACCCAAAAGCATGTTATATGTGGATTAATTGTGAAATCCTTGATGGCTTAGATTTCTTAAATCACATTAAATTGATAATCGGATTTTCTAAAAGACTTAAGCTTCGTTTTCGCAAATTAATAAAAGAGAATGGACTTTTCCTGGATATTTGCTCCACGATGACTTCCTGACTGTTTATCTGTCTGTGTGTGTTTATTTTGGAACGGGCCGAACGCCTCGGCAGATTAATAGATGCATCTATAGGCGCGCCGTCGACCCTCGGCAAGTGCACATTTATTTCTGTTGGATCGGGCCGTCGCCTCGGTATGATTTGCGCATGCCTGTGTTGCTGCCTGAACTTGATTAAGTTATTGTTGCCCTTTTGTGGCTTAATCATATTTGGATTATGTTTTAAAGAGAAATTTGGGAAATTTTCCTATGAAAGAACTACGTGTTTATTTGTTTCCTCTATTTGATTAGAACCATGTCCATAAAGAATAAATCCACGGATTAATATGTGAAATGAGAATAAATGATCATTGGACCATTAGAGTGTGTCAAAGTTGACCATCTCGTCTCTACCCCTTCGGGATTAGGCGGGACACTCACTGAGTACACGTTGATTACGTACTCATACTACACTTCTGTGCATTTTTGTTGCACAGGTATACTTCATTTTAGCGGCCTACTGGGCGCAGCAGCACGGACGATTCAGGGACTAGGTGAGCTGCAAATTGCAAGGCGACCTGCAGCTAGTGTAGTTGCTTTCTGTACTTTGATTATTTATTTCTTGTCCATTGTATTCCGGACAGAGGTTGTATTTTATTTCATTATTAGTAGTCGCTCATGCACTTATGACACTGGGTTCTGGGATGGTTTTCGAAAAGTTTGATTTAATTGTTATTGTCAATTTGAATTGAAGCAAAACCCCTTTTATTTATGAAAAATAGAAGGAAAAACCTCAGATTTTCAAAAGTATTAAAAGAGGAAGTAATTGATAATTTTGTTGCCTGGCCTGACAGAAGTGTCCGGCGCCACCACGACCCTTAGTGGATTTTGGGTCGTGACATGATATATTAATATTTAGCAAAGATGTTAAAGAACATTTAGGACATCTACAAACAGTATTTAGACTACTTGTAGATAATGGAATAATAATTAGTAAAAAGAAAATGAAATTATGTAAAAGTTATATAAACTTTTTAGGAGTAGTTCTAGGAGATGGGAAAATTAAATTACAACCACATATAGCTAAAAAAAGCTCTAGAAATACCCGACAAACTGGACAATACCAAAAAACTACAAAAGTTCTTAAGGATAGTAAATTATGCAAGAAATTTTATAAAAGATTTAGCAAAAATAGCAGGACCACTATATGCTAAGACAGGCTCTACAGGTCAAAACATTTCAACACAGAAGACATTAAATTAGTACAACAAATTAAAAAAAAAATAAAAAATATTCCTGATTTAAATATGCCATTAGAAACAGACTATTTAATTATAGAAACAGACGGTAGTTTTGAAGGATGTGGAGCAGTTTTAAAAACAAAACCAAATAAATATAGTGATAAGAATACAGAAAAAATATGTGCCTACCAAAGTGGTAAATAAAGAAAAGGAAATATGAGTAGTATAGATACAGAAATATTAGTTGTAATCTATGGATTAAATAGTTTTAAATTATATATATTAGATAAACAAGAAGTATCAATTATAACTGACTGTGAAGCCATAGTTAAGTTCCACCAAAAGATTAATACAAAAAATAGTAGTAGAAGAATATGGTTAAATTTTATTCATACTATATCAATATATAACTTAGTTTTTGAACACATTAAAGGAAAAGATAATAGTTTAGCAGATCAACTATGTAGACTTAAAATTATTGCTAATTAAAAAAAATATTTCACATGTACAGCATGAGACCAACAGTTTCAAAGACTGAAGACAAGGGAAAGGGCGTTCAAGCCTCACCCTCTGACAGATACTTACAGACAGTATTAGGTAATATTCATTTTAAGCCACAATCTTTTACAGAACAGACTCATATGGATAGGATAAGTTTTGAAAAATATAATTTAATATTTTTTCCACCCTCCAACATATCATTTAGAATTTTACCAGAATGTGTCATAGATAGACCTCAATGATGTTTAATTGATAACCTATGTATAACATACAATAAAAAAGACACTAAATATTTTATAGCAGTTCTTAATGCCTTAGGACAGTATTTTACAGACAAAAATTAAGGAAAAAGATTTAAATACTATGTAGTTATACATGGTAAGACAAATGGCATTTTTCAGACATGGTTAGAGGTATTAGACTCTATTAAAGATATAGAAAAACCATTATTCAAAGGTTTTAATGATTTTACTGAAACATTAGACTATGCTAGAGGTATACTAAGACCAAATTACTACATCTCCCCAGCACTCAGACAAAATCCAGAAAAAAATACCCCAATACAATATCCAGAAAGACAATGACAAAATAATATTCTGTGATCATTGCTCATCAATGACGGAAGCATTCAAATGAATCAACCAGAAGAATGATGTCTCGACACAGGAAAAAACAAGACTTATGGGGCAGGTAAAGGTACTAGAACAGCGAATACAGGCATTAAAATTTGAACTGACACAATCTCAGCCTCAACTTGTGTCTCAATCATACATCGAGATGAGTAAGAGTTATCCATCTCAAGAAAAAATGGATGAGAAGGGTGTGCATTCCCCGATGAATGTAGTAAAATCCACTGTATCGGATAATGATACAGCTAGTCCGGTTAAAACGGTAACCGGTAAAGACTTATCAAATCCGTTTATGGCTGTCACTTTGCCAAAAAGTGAAGAAGAAGGACCATCAAGAAGAAGACTACCTAAAACATTAACACAGGGAGAAGCATTAAAAAAGAAGAGCATAATTTCTAAAAAGAAAAAAAATGAAAAAATAGAAAATATAATTACACAAACATTAGAAAATTTCTTTGAAGAAAAAGAAAAGCAAGATAAACATATAATTAAAAGTCTCAGTCTTAATCCAAGTCCAGAAAGGTCTCAAAGCTCAGGGGAAGACAAGAATTACAACCACGTAAATTTCCAAAACTCCCAAGAACCATATGAAGATGATTCGGGGATGAGTTTCGATTCAATAGCTTTACATAATTTAGCCACATAAAAACAACAGTCAGTCCTGGAGTAATTGAGAATAACAAAGAAAAAGACATATAAAAGCAATAATACGGGAAGAAATTAAAAAAGAAGACATGACATAAAGAAGACGTGGGGACCAAAAGTAACATAAAGAAGATGTGACAAAAAGTAGAGTTGAAATTTTGAGTGGAAGAAAAACGTGACAAAGCACTAATGGGAATCTCTGCTCAAGCCATGTGAAGATGGGGCCCAATGAAGTACCCTACAAGGCTAGAAGACAAAGAGTTCTGGAAATGGTTGAAGTCCATTTTTCAAATCCGCTCAGAAATTTGGCTATGAAAGCAAGGGAAAGAAGAAGAGAAAGACACAACAACTACAAGAGAATTACAACATTAGAACACTGCAAATAACTATCCAAACACCATTCTTCATCACCAACCACCCTTATAATATACCTTGTAAACAATTTCCCTGTGTATGCCTTAGAATTTACTACTTCAAGCTTGTAAAATAAATAAATCCTTATGTTTGTGTGTGCAAGTTTTTAATTCTCAAGGTCAGTAAAGCTCTTTCGGGTTTCCTGAAAGGGAAATCTCTCTCCTGTAAACATGTAAGTTACTTATTTTATCGAAAAATTATGTTTCTAGATATTACCCCTGTTTTTACAGTCTTTGTGTTTGTATGTTTATTAGTTGTCAATTACTTATTTGTATATAACTTAAAATCACTCTTAGTATATGGTTATCTTTCCAATTTCTTAATAATTTTGATGGATTAACCTATAAATTCCTAGGAGAAACCGGTTAAATTAAGCCTAAAATTAACCAAAAATGGGTATATACGTTTTAACCGAGGCCAGGGTATGGTTAAAGAAAAAATATAATAAAGAAAATCTAAAAATCTTGGCTTTAAACAATTGGAAAGAAGAGATGAACAAAGTGGATTTAAAAAAAGAGTATAGAAGGGGGTAATTTCAGTTCATAATTTTGATAATACTAAAACAATATAGGTTTGCAGAATAAGAGAGAGAGAGTACCGAGTAGGATTTTTACAACATAAATTTTTTAACGTTTTTACCTGAGAAGATTTTTTACCATAATAGTAAAATTTTTACCGAAACAGTAAATTTCGAAGAAACTAAAATATTTTTATGCCTTTCACCCGTAATAACTATACCCATCCAGAATGATTTGCTAGAAGTCTTACCTCAAGCCTAGAAGAATTTATACTAGACATAGACACCGGATTTTACTCGATAACAGACTTAGCCATAAATTTTATTTATGCAGAAGAAAATAATAGTATATGTTTTGATAAATATAGAAAACAACTCTATCTTATAGTTCAAATACTACAATATCATCAGTTTTGTCAGTTAAGATCATATTCTATAAGAAGAAGGCATTAAATAAATAATATCATTAAATAAAGATTATGTTATATTTTTATTATTTTTAAATTTGCTTTTATTTTGGTTCCGTTGTCGGGACTTGAACCCGGATCTCTCGGGTGAGAGCCGAGTATCCTAACCACTACAAGAGAATTACAACATTACAACACTGCAAAAAACTATCCAAACACCCTTCTTCATCACCAACCACCCTTATAATATACCTTGTAAACAATTTCCCTATGTATGCTTTAGAATTTCCTACTTCAAGCTTGTAAAATAAATAAATTTTTATGTTTGTGTGTGCAAGTATTTAATTCTCAAGGTCAGTAAAGCTCTTTCGGGTTTCCCGAAAGGGAAATCTCTCTCTTGTAAACATGTAAGTTACTTATTTTATCGAAAAATTATGTTTCTAGATATTACCCCTATTTTTACAGTCTTTGTGTTTTTATGTTTATTAGTTGTCAATTACTGATTTGTATATAACTTAAAATCACTCTTAGTATATGTTTATCTTTTCAATTTTGTAATAATTTTGATGGATTAACCTATAAATTCCTAGGAGAAACCGGTTAAGTTAAGCCCAAAATTAACCAAAAAGGGGTATACACATTTTAACCGAGGCCAGGGTGTGGTTAAAGAAAAAATATAATTAAGAAAAGCTAAAAATCTTGGCTTTAAACAATTGGAAAGAAGAGATGAACAGAGTGGATTAAAAAAAAGAGTATAGACGGGGGTAATTTTAGTTCATAATTTTGATAAAACTAAAACAATATAGGTTTGCAGAATAAGAGAGAGAGAGAGAGAGTACCGAGTAGGATTTTTACAACATAAGTTTTTTAACGTTTTTACCTGAGAAGATTTTTTATCGTAATAGTAAAATTTTTACCGAAACAGTAAATTTCGAAGAAACTAAAATATTTTTATGCCTTTCACTCGTAATAACTATACCCATCCAGAATGATTTTGTAGAAGTCTTACCTCAAGCCTAGAAGAATTTACACTAGACATAGACACCGGATTTTACTCGATAACAGACTTAGCTATAAATTTTATTTATCTAGAAAAAAATAATAGTATATGTTTTGATAAATATAGAAAATAACTCTTTCTTATAGTTCAAATACTATAATATCATCAGTTTTGTCAGTTAAGATCATATTCTATAAGAAGAAGGCATTAAGTAGAGAATATCATTAAATAAAGATTATGTTATATTTTTATTATTTTTAAATTTGCTTTTATTTTGGTTCCGTTGTCGGGACTTGAACTCGGGTCTCTCGGGTGAGAGCCGAGTATCCTAACCACTACAAGAGAATTACAACATTATAGCACTGCAAAAAACTATTCAAACACCCTTCTTCATCACCAACCACCCTTATAATATACCTTGTAAACAATTTTCCTATGTATGCTTTAGAATTTCCTACTTCAAGCTTGTAAAATAAATAAATCCTTATGTTTGTGTGTGCAAGTTTTTAATTCTCAAGGTCAGTAAAGCTATTTTGGATTTCCCGAAAGGGAAATATCTCTCTTGTAAACATGTAAGTTACTTATTTTATCGAAAAATTATGTTTCTAGATATTACCCCTGTTTTTACAGTCTTTGTGTTTTTATGTTTATTAGTTGTCAATTACTGGTTTGTATATAACTTAAAATCACTCTTAGTATATGGTTATCTTTCCAATTTCTTAATAATTTTGATGGATTAACCTATAAATTCCTAGGAGAAACGGTTAAGTTAAGCCCAAAATTAACCAAAAATGGGTATATACGTTTTAACCAAGGTCAGGGTGTGGTTAAAGAAAAAATATAATTAAGAAAAGCTAAAAATATTGGCTTTAAACAATTGGAAAGAAGAGATGAATATAGTGGATTAAAAAAAAGAGTATAGAAGTGGGTAATTTCAGTTCATAATTTTGATAAAACTGAAACAATATAGGTTTGCAGAATAAGAGAGAGAACGTACCGAGTAGGGTTTTTACAACATAAGTTTTTTAACGTTTTTACCTGAGAAGATTTTTTACCGTAATTGTAAAATTTTTACCGAAACAGTAAATTTCGAAGAAACTAAAATATTTTTATGCCTTTCACTCGGATTAACTATACCCATCCAGAAGGATTTGCGAGAAGTCTTACCTCAAGACTAGAAGAATTTATACTAGACATATACACTAGATTTTACTCGATAACATACTTAGCTATACATTTTATTTATCTAGAAGAAATATATATATATATATATATGTATATATATATATATATGTATATATATATATATATATGTGTGTATATATATATATATATGTATATATAATATATATAGTTATTGTGTACCATGCACTAAGTATATTCAATATAATATTGCCTAATTCATTTATACTTAGTGCATGGTACACAATAACAATATATTATATATATTTATAAGCCTTATTCGATATAATATTACCTAATACACTTATACTTAGTGCATAGTACATCGTAAGTATATATATTATATATATACGCCATATTCGATATAATATTACCTAATACACTTATACTTAGTTGATAGTACAACATATGTATATTATATATATATATATATTCCTTATGTCACGACCCAACTCCCAAACGGTCGTGATCGCGCCTCTCGTGAAGACAAGGATAGCCAACAGAACAACAACGCCTCTTTTAAAATTATTAAACATAAATAAATAGATAAATATAGCTTAACGACAATAATAACCAGTATGTACAACCCAACACAATACAAGTCACGAGCATCTAAAGAAATCTGAACACTACTACAGGGAGAATATTATACAAAATAAGATTTAGGATCAAAGGACAAAGTCTGGTTCCGCGAATGCTGACGGTCACCTTGCTCAGCTACGATAGCAAAATCCACAATCAGCTCAACCCGCTACTGGGTAACAATTTTCTGCAATTGCACACGAGGTGCAGGGAGTAAAGTGAGTACTCCAACTCAGTGAGTAATGAGAGTAAATAAAAACTGAGTAGCAAGAAATCACGTAAGGCACTCCATCATGCTATACAGAACAGTGCAACCCTTTGAGAAAACAGTAAAACCGTGAAATACTTTAGAAAACACCTAGGCTTAGTTAAAACCTCTTTTGAAAAATATTTTTTTCAACAGATAAGCAACTGAATGCGAAACAGATAGTGCAAGTCAGCACATAAGTCAACCCCTCGAGCACAGCACTCTTCTAACAAATAACACCAGGGTATCTGGTAAACAGTGCAAGAAATAGCATGGTTACCAATGATATGAGAGTGCCGAATGTCATGCCACGTAGAACAAACAGGAACCAATGCATGAATACAATGCAATGCATATGACCAGTACACTCAGGTACCTACTACGGTGTGCAGTGCGAGCCAACCATATGTTTATCGTCGACGGCGCTCACTGGGTGTGTACAGACTCCGGAGGGGCTCCTACAACCCAAGCGCAATAATCAAGCAATATCGTGGCATCAACCAGGCCATCGGCCTCAATATCAATACAGTACCGCTGCGGCGTGTTGCCCGAGCCAACCATATATCCAGAAATCACTATAAGACTGCTGCGACATACAGCCCGATCCATGCTCAGTCCAGAAATGCACATAAGCCACTTGGGAAATATTGAAACAATGGTTCTCGGCTCGAAACGTCAATAAAATCTTGTTTGGGTTTTCAAATCTTAGAAAAATGGCTGAGTTTCTAAAACAATATTAAAACACTATACCGAGATCAAATAATATGCAAAGTAATGCAAAACAGTGATATCAATCCCTGAAGGATTCAAATAATCGTCACGAAGCCCAAACATGGAAATCAACCCAAATTATGATGATAACAAGTAGTTTTAGTCAAATACACAGTAAAAATCAACAACCGGGATGGACCAAGTCACAATCCCTAATGGTGGTCTAGCCCACGCTCATATCCGGCGTTTAAGTCACCTCAATACAACACTATGATGTGAAAATCCGGGGTTTCAAACCCTCAGGGTATCATTTACAAGTATTACTCACCTCGACTCGTTGAAATCTCTAGCTCGCAATGCCTTTGCCCCTCAAATCGACCTCCACGCGCATCGAATCTAACTAAAATCAGAGCGAATGCATCATAACATGCCAAGGGGACAATACCCAATCGAAAACAATCGAAAAATAGAAAAAATCTCGAAACTAGAAAAACTCGAGCCCCGGACTCACTTCTCGAAAAATTACAAAACTCATATTAATTCCTCGTCTCACCACGAGTTCATACATACCAAAAACTACCAAATCCGAGCTCAAATGACCTATCAAATCCCAATTTGAACTATCAAAAACTCAAGCCCTAGTTCATCAAATTTAGGCTTAATTTCCTTGAATTTCTAGACCAATTTCACATACAAATCATGTTTTACGTTCAGAAATCTTACCTCAAATTATTACTCGTCGAAATCCCCCTTCAATTCCGTACAATAGCTCTCAAGCTCGCTTAAAATTGGTGGAAATAACATATAGCTTCGCGAAACAAAAATGAATATAAAACCTTTCTGACTCCAGGGGTTTCCGCTTCGGCGGTCCCCACACCAGCTTCTGCGATAATGCTTCTGTGATCATTATTCCGCTCCTACGGAATTTCACTTAAAGTCTAAAGCCGCTTCGGCGACACAGTTCCCGCTTCTGCGGAACTTCCTCTTATGACCCAAAACCGTTTCTATGATTTACCGTCCGCTTCTGCGGACCGGCTGATGCGATAATTTTTTCGCTTCTGCGGAACTACACTACCAAAGAACTGACCGCTTTTGCGATCCTTCACCCATTTTTGCGGAACCGCTTCTGCGGTGCATTTCCGCAGAAGCGGAAATACCAGATGACAGCAAAATAAACATGCAGCAAACATCAAAAACACTCGTTTAACCACCCGAATTCACCTCGAGGCCCCCGGGACCTTAACAAAAACATCAACACATCCTAAAACCTCATCCAAATTTGTTCCAATCCTCAAAACACATCAAACAATGCTAAAACCACTAAATCACATCGGATTCAAGCCTAAGTTCTTCAAAAACTTCCGAAATGCACTTTCAATAAAAAACTCAACCAAACGACGTCCGAATGACCTGAAATTTTGCACACACATCACAAATCACATATCGAAGCTACAAAAACTCTCAGAATTCAATTCCGACTCTCGGATCAAAATCTCACCTATCAACGGGAATTCGCCAAAATACTAACTTCGCCAATTCAAGCCTAATTCTACACCGGACCTCCAAAATAAATTCCGATCACGCTCCTAAGTCACAAATCATCCCCCGAAGCTAACCGAAACACCGGAAATCACATACAAACCTTCTAACTCATAAGTCAACATCCGGTTGACTTTTCCAACTTAAGCCTTCCTTAAAGAGACTAAGTGTCTCATTTCTTATCAAAACCAATCCACAACAAATCTAACACACCACATACTGATATTGAAACGTGAAGAAGCATAAAATGGGGGAAACAGAGCGGTAACTCATGAGACAACGGGTTGGGTCGTCGCATCCTCCCCAACTTAAACCAACGCTCGTCCTCGAGCATACCGAGAGTTGTCCTAGAAGCCAACCAATAACTGAATAAACTTACCAAGCATATACCCGGGGTGATGCCACGTCACCCTATCTCACATAGGTCCGATAACACAATATAGCTGGAGTCTCACAACCCATCTAGACCCTAAACCGTAGAACCACATTGCACTTTCTGAAATCATATACAAGACCAGAACCTCACATCTACACTCAGAATAAGTCTGAACCAGCTGTAATGACCCATACCTGCAACCTCCGTGAAATCATACGATATACCATATAATCAAAGAACTCGGAACGATAACTTCTATTCACAGTAGTTACCCACAACAACCAAATACTGATAGAAAACCTCTTATTTAGCTAAAGTCTTATTCCATCACTTTCATATACTACCAACGATAAATGAAACACGCTATAAACCGTAACCATTTCTCAGATCAACCATTCATGAAGCCACTTCCCTTTTGACTAATACCACAACAGATTTTCGAGTCGAACCTCGATATTATCCTTCTAACAAGCTGAAATCAAAACTGTTTGTATTCCTTAATTACCCCAACGATCACCTCAAATCCAACACACTACTCTGGTGATATGACACCTCGATAATGGCCTAAGCCACCACTTGCATAATACACGCACCAATAAGAAACGGTCTAAACATCCTCAAATTGTGGAATATGAATCAAACGAAAGAGCTATACTTCAAGCTTATCAGTACCATCACAACACGAGGCTGAGACCCCGTCTTACATCATAGAAATAGAATACCTGAATCTACCCCGAAAGGTCATATCTCCACGTAGCCTCGCTACAATGCGCGATCCTATCCAAACACTGTTACACATGAAGCAATCAAGTCACTTGCTCAAAATCGACAGCTACGCACAATTTGATGTCTGAAACCAAAGCAATTCAATACACCCACAATGAAACAATGACATACGACATGCAACCCGATAGGTTATAACTAATACTCCATTTTCCAAGCAAGACTCAATTACTCTTCCCGCTCAACTTTCTCTATGAATCATCAATAGAATTGTACCACATGTGCCCACACCCGACAAACCATAACGTCTCACAGCATAGAAAAGCAATTCATAGATCTCCCCAGATCACTAGCAAGTACTGTATTCATCTACAAATCTCGCACCCATCTCTACATCAGTTGAGTCCACTCTCTTAAGCAAACCGAATTCTCAAATTTCAACACGTACCCTTCAATTACACATGGGATCTTCTAATACACATAAGGATCCTACCACTTAAGAACACTCCGCAGGAGATAACCCACCTGCACCGCCTCAATTTAGTGCTTTAGCACACCTTCCACCATCATATACGTTGCACAGTCATTTAGTCTTCCTGGGTATGAACTCATATTGCCACTTGTAATGCACTTCACTCCCTAGCTAGGAGACGCGAAAATATACTTCACGCGCCTATATTCGGGCTACACATCAAATCATAATAGGAAACAAATCATTTAACAGTTCATCTATCATCCAGCAGACTCCTTCATCACTACTAAGTCATATAGATACATCTTGCAGTACTAACATACTCATCATATGAATACCAAACCGCTATTCCAGCTAATATGGACAATACCGAAAATATAAGTTCAAAACACTTGCTCACACAATCAGCACCTCGGTGCTCAAGTCATAGGCAAAGATCCGGTCTCAAGTCCTCTAGACTGGCCCAACATCAAACTCACAGAGATCAGACCTCTCCCCTCGATCGGGGGAATCACAAACCATCAAGGCACATACAACACTGAGCGTTTATATGCACATACAGACTTGTGGAAGGAATTTTAAGAGTTATATTCCAAGCTGAATCAAGTACACACGATAAGAATTCCAAGAATGGGAAGTTTTCCTAAAGGTTCTGCAGCCTCTCGAGGATAAATACAGACGTCTCTGTACTGATCCGCGAGACTCTACTAAACCTTCTCATGACTCGTGAGACCTAGTAACCTAGGCTCTGATACCAACTTATCACGACCCAACTCCCAACCCGATCATGATGGCGCATCTCGTGAAGACAAATCCAACCAACATAACAACAATGCTTCTTTTAAAATTATAAAACATAAATGAATAGATAAATATAGCTTAACGACAATAATAACCAGTCTGTATAACCCAACACAACATGACCGGGGCGTCACAAGTCACAAGCATTTAAAGAAATTTGAACACAACTACAGGGCCTATAATATAAAAAATAAGATTTAGAATCAAAGGATGAAGTCCGGTGCCACGAACACCGGCAGTCACCTTGCTCAGCTACGATAGCAAAATCCTCAATTAGCTCAACCCGCTACCGGGTAACAATTTCCTGCAATTGCATGCAAGGTGCAGGGAATAAAGTGAGTACTCCAACTCAGTGAGTAATGAGAGTAAATAAAAACTGCGCAGCAAGAAATCATGTAAGGCACTCCATCATGCTATAGAGAACAGTGCAACCCTTTGAAAAACCAGTAAAACCGTGAAATCCTTTAGAAAACACCTGGGCTCAGTTAAAACCTCTTTTGTAAAATACCTTTTTCAACAGATAAGAAACTTAATGCGAAACAGATAGTGCAAGTCAGCACATAAGTCAGCCCCTCGGGCACAACACTCTGCTAACAAATAACACCAGGTTATCTAGTAAACAGTGCAAGAAATAGCATGGTTGCCAATGATATGAGAGTGCCGAATGTCATGCCACGTAGAAGAAATAGGAACCAATGCATGAAAGCAATGCAATGCATATGACCGGTACACTCAGGTACCCACATCGGCATGCAGTCCAAGCCAACCATATGTTTATCGTCGACGGTGCTCACTAGGCGTGTGTAGAGACTCCGGAGGGGCTCCTATAGCCCAAGCACAATAATCAATCCATCTCGTGGCATCAACCAGGCCCTCGGCCTCAATATTAATACAGTACCGCTGCGGCGTGTAGCTCGAGCCAACCATATATCTAGAAATCACTATAACACTACTGCGGCGTGTAGCCCCGATCCATGCTCAGTCCAGAAATGCACATAAGCCCCTTGCGCAATATTGAAACAATGGTTCTCGGCTCAAAATGTCAATAAATCTTGTTTGGGTTTTCAAACCTTGGAAAAAATGGCTGATTTTTCAAAATAGAATTAAAACCCTAGACCGAGATCAGATAATATGAAAAGTAATGCAAAAACTGTGATATCAATCTCTGAAGGATTCAAATAATTGGAACGAAGCCCAAACATGGCAATCAATCCAAATTATGATGATAACAAGTAGTTTCAATCAAATACGCGATAAAAATCAACAACCGGGACGGACCAAGTCACAATCTCTAACGGTGCTCTACCCCATGCACATATCCAGCATGCAATTCACCTCAATACAGTACTATGATGTGCAAATCCATGTTTTCAAACCCTTAGGATATCATTTAGAAGTATTACACACCTCGAACCGGGGAAATCTATAGCTCGCGACGCCTTTGCCCCTCAAATCGGCGTACTCGCGCGTCGAATCTAACCAAAATTAGAGCGAATGTATTACAATATGCCAAGGGAACAATACACAATCGAAAAATAGGAAAAATCTCGAAACTAGCAAAACCCAAGACCAGGGCTCACTTCTCGAAAAATTATAAAACTCACATTACCGGATTCCTCATCTCGCGGCGAGTTCATACATACCAAGAACTCCCAAATCCGAGCTCAAATGACCTATCAAATCCCAATTTGAACTATCAAAAACTCAAGCCCTAGTTCACCAAATTGAGGCTTAATTTCCATGAATTTATAGGCCAATTTCACATACAAATCACGTTTTAGATTCAGAAATCTTACCTACAATAACTACTCGTCGAAATCACACTTCAATTCCGTCCAATAGCCCTCAAACTCGCTTAAAATGGTGGAAATAACATAAGCTTCGCGAAACAAAAATGAATATAAAATCCTTCTGACTCCAGGGGTTTCCGCTTCTGCGGTCCGCACACCAGCTTCCGCGATACTGCTTCTGCGGTCATTTTTCCGCTCCTGCTGAATTTCACTCAAAGTCCAAAGCCTCTTCTGGGACACAATTACCGCTTCTGTGGAGCTTCCTCATATGACCTAAAACCGCTTCTGAGGGTTTACCGTCCGCTTCTGCAGACCCGCTGATGCGATAATTATTCCGCTTCTGCGAAACTACACTACCAAAGCATTGACCACTTTTTCGATCCTTCACCCATTTGTGCGAAACCACTTCTGCGGTCCATTTCCGTAGAAGCAGAAATAACAAATGACAGCAAAATAAACCTGTAGCAAACTTCAAAAACACTCGTTTAACCACCCGAATTCACCCCGAGAGCCCCAGGACCTCAACCAAAAGCACCAACATATCCTAAAACCTTAACCAAACTTGTTCAAATCCTCCAAACACATCAAACAATGCTAAAACCATTAAATCACATCGGATTCGAGCCTAAGTTCTTCAAAAACTTTCGGAATGCACTTTCGATCAAAAACCCAACCAAACGAGGTCCGAATGACCTGAAATTTTGCACACACATCACAATTCACATATCGAAGATATAGCAACTCTCAGAATTCCATTCCGATTCTCGGATCCAAAATCTCACCTATCAACCTGAATTCGCCAAAATAATAACTTCGCCACTTCAAGCCTAATTCTACACCGGGCCTCCAAAATCTATTCCAATCACGCTCCTAAGTCACAAATCATCCCCCGAAGCTAACCGAATCACCGGAAATCACATCCGAACCTTCTAACTCATATGTCTATGTCCGATTCACTTTTCTAACTTAAGCCTTCCTTAAAGAGACTAAGTGACTCATTTCTTATCAAATCCAATCCACGTCAACTCTAACACACCACATACCGATAATGAAACATGAAGAAGCATAAAATGGGGGAAACAGAGCTGTAACTCATGCGAGGACGGGTCTGGTCGTCACACCTTATTCGATAGAATATTACCTAATACACTTATACTTAGTTCATAGTACAACGTAAGTGTATATATATATATGACGTATATATTCGATATAATATTACCTAATACACTTAGACTTAGTGCATAGTACATCGTAAGTATATATATTATATATATATACACCTTATTCGATAGAATATTAACTAATACACTTATACTTAGTGCATAGTACAACGTAACTTTATATATATTATATATATAAGACATATTCAATATAATATTATCAAATACACTTATACTCAGCGTAAGTATATTTTATATATATATATATATATATATATATATATATATATATATATATATATATATATATATATATATATATATATATTCGATATAATATTACCTAATACACTTAGACTTAGTGCATAGTACATCGTAAGTATATATATTATATATATATACACCTTATTCGATAGAATATTAACTAATACACTTATACTTAGTGCATAGTACAACGTAACNTATATATATATATATATATATATATATATATATATATATATATATATATATATATATATATATATATATATATATATATTCGATATAATATTACCTAATACACTTACACTTAGTGCATAGTACAACGTAACTATATATATGTCATGACCCAAATTCCCAAACCCGATCGTGATGGCGCCTATCGTGAAGACAAGGCCAGCCAACTAACCCCAATTCGTCACTTTCAAAATAATTAAACATAAAGAAAATAGCAAGAATTACAACTTAATGACATTACTTAACGGTGTTTACAACCCAACACAGCCCGACCGGGGTGTCACAAATCACGAGCATCTAGAAGGATTTTTGATACAATTACAAAGCATGTAATACATAAAATAAAATCTGGGATCAAAAGGGTGAAATCCGGTGCCGCGAACGCTAGCGGCCACCTTGCTCAGCTACGATAGCAACTCCTCAACTAGCTCAAACTCGCTACCGGGTAAACCAATACCTGCATCTACACGCGAGGTGGAGGGAGTAAAGTGAGTATTCCAACTCAGTGAGTAATGAAGGTAAATAATAAATGAGTAGCAAGAAACCACGTAAAGCAAGTCATCATGCTATATAGAACAGTGTAACCCTTTGAGAAAACAGTGAAATCGAGAAATCTTTAGGAATATCTTGACTCAGTTTAAAACCTCTTTTGAAAATAACTTTTTCCAACAGTTAAGCAAATAAATGCGAAACAGATAGTGCAAGTCAGCACAAAAGTCAGCCCCTCGGGCACAACACTCCGTTAACAAATAACACCAAGGTATCAAGTAAACAGTGCAAGAAATAGCATGGAAGCCAATGAAATGCGATTGTTGGAATGTCATGACAAATAATACAAATAGGAACAAATGGATGAGTGCAATGAAATGCATATGACGGTACACTCCGGTACCCACTGCGGCGTACAGCCCAAGCCATCCATATATTTAACGTCGATGACGCTCACTGGGGGTGTGTACAGACTCCGGAGGAGCTCCTACAACCCATGTGCAAAGAATCAAGCCATATCGTGGCACCAACCAGGCCCCCGGCCTCAATATCAATACAATACCGCTGCGGCGCACAACCCGAGCCATCCATATATCCTGAAATTACTATAACGCTACTGCGGCACGCAGCCCGATCCATGCTCAGTCCAGAAATGCACACAAGCCACTTGGGCAATATAAAAATTATAGTTGTCAGCTCAAAACGTCAATAAAATATTTTTTAATTTTTCAAATCATAGAAAAATTGATGATTTTGAAAAACAGTATTAAAACCCTGGACCGAGATCAAATAATATGCAGAGTAATGCAAAAATAATGATATCAATTCCCTGAAGGATTCACATAGTTGGCACGAAGCCCAAACATGAAATCAGCCCAAATTATGATGATAACAAGTAGCTCCAGTCAAATACGTAGTAATTTCATCAATCGGGACGGACCAAGTCACAATTCCCTAACGGTGCTCTACCCCACTCTCTCTATCTGGTGTGCAAGTCACCTCAATACAGCACTATTGTGTGCAAGTCCGGGTTTCAAAACCTCAGACTATCATTTACAACCATTACTCACCTCAGACCGGTGAAATATCTAGCTTGCGATGCCTTTTACTCTCAAACCGGCCTCCACACACGTCGAATCTATCCAACCTCAGAGCGAATACATCACAATATGCCGAGGGAACAATACCCAATCGAAAACAATCAAATTATAGGAAAAATATTGAAACTAGCAAAACCCGAGCCCCGGGCCCACTTCTCGAAAAATTATAAAATTCACATCAATGGATTCCGCATCTCCCCACGAGTCTATACATATCAAATTTGCCAAAATCGGAGTCCATTTGACCCTTCAAATTCCATTTTTAAATTACAATTTCTCAAGCCCTAGATTTATCCCTTTTGACGAATTTCAACCAATTTCCATGTTAAATCTATCATAATCTCTTGTATTTAGGCCAGGAACTTACCTCCAATCAATCCTCCTTGAATCCCTTTTCAATTTGTCCCAAGGAGCTCTCAAAATACTCAACAATGGGAAAATATCCCAAGCTCGAGGAGGAATTAGTCTTAAATCTGTCCAGCATTTTCGCTTTTGCGGTCCCATGACCGCTTATGCGGGACCGCTTATGAAACATCTCTTACGCTTCTGCAAAAATTCAAAATAGGACCAGGACCGCTTCTGCGGCCATTTTATGCGGTCCACCAACCGCTTTTGCGGAATCAGACAACCTCCCAGGTTTTTACTTATGCGGCTTCACCAACGCTTTTGCGATACCGCACCTGCGGTCCCATAACCGTAGGTGCTAAAATACCAGATACCAGCAACTCATTTCCTTGTAAAAATCCAAAAACTCTCCGTTTAACAATCCGAACTCAACCCGAGGCCCTCGGGACCTCAACCAAAAATACCAATACATCCTAAAACATTATTCAAACTTGTTCTAATCATAAAAACACCACGATTAACACTAAAACCACCAAATTACATCAAATCCAAGCCTAAGTTCTTAAAAAACTTCCAAAATATGCATTCAAACAAAAGCGCAACCAAACGACGTCCGAATGACATGAAATTTTGCACACACATCACCAATCACATAACGAAGCTACGGTAACTCTCGGAATTCTGTTCTAACCCTCGCATCAATATCTCACCCTTCAACCGGAATTCGCCAAACTACTAACTTCGCCAATTGGAGCCTAATTCTACACTAGACCTCCAAAATCGATTCCGATCACTCTCCTAAGTCAGAAATCATCTCTCGAAGCTAACCGAATCACCAGAAATCACATCCGAGTCCTCTAACTCCTAAGTCAACGTCCGGTTGACTTTTCCAACTTAAGCCTTCCTTAAAGAGTCTAAGTGTCTCATTTCTTATAAAAACCAATCCAAATCAACTATAAAACACCACATACCAATAACGAAACGTGAAGAAGTATAAAAAGGGGGAAAAAGTGGTAACTCATGAGACGAAGGGTCGGGTTGTCACAATATATTATATATATATATATATATATATATATATATATATATATATATATATATATA
>MU679273.1:51035-68132 GCA_026770625.1 Nicotiana glauca | reverse complement strand
TCTCAATTAGCCGTGCCTATTTAGTATGCATAACTCGGGAGAGAGTGCATATTTAGGTAATTGTTGAACAACACCACTCCCAGAGTATATGAGGGATCAATAACCGAGGGTTTAAAGGTGAGATTAGGGATAACAAAGCCTTGGGTGCGATCTGAAGTGAGCTGTATCAAAAGCCAGCTAGCGTAGCTCGGGAGAGTGCGTCTAATAAATTATCGTAATTACTCGGGAGAGATTTACGGTAATAAGAGTGCTCATGATCGATAGAGAATACTTAAGCGAAATTATAGAAGACATAGCGGGAAGGATTCCAACATGGAAAAATCATAACTCTAGACCTCCTTAATCTTTTCTCTAACCCTCAGTATCGTTAGTTGTTAATTTACTATTTTAATTTGTTAGTTAATTATTTAAACACAAGAATCTTAATATCTATAAGTTAGGAATTGTTCAAACTTGTCTTCTTGGTGATAGTGAACAGCTGTAGCTAAACCTTAGTTCTCTGTGGGATTCAACTCCGGACTTGTAAACCGGATTATATTTGCAACGACCGCATTGTCTTTTTATAAGGCATAGTTTAGTGTGATCACTAATGCGCATTGTACTGATCCAAACCGTATGTTAATAATTACTAATTGGGGGGTCATTAATGATGTTGTTAAATTTTTACTTAAATTTTATACAGAGCTACTGTTGAGTTTTCTGGAGCATATTACCCTACTGTTAGTATGGCTTTAGTACATATAGCTTAAATTTCTTTTCTACTCTTTGAATTTAAGAAGAAAGAAAAATATAAGGATGTCGTAAAAAAAATACAAGCAAAATTCAAAAAATATTTCTTTTCAATTCCTTCGATTTACTTAATTGGTGCTGTTTTAAATCCTTCTATTAAGATGTCTGATTGTCACCAATTAATGAATGCTTTATATACTTATATGAAGATTGGACCAACTGAAACCCCAGATTTATATAATTGTATGAACAAGCTAAATGAATATTTACAACAATTATATAATTATTATTCAAATGTAATTGATGATACTGCTCGTACTATAGGCAATGTTAATCTCACTATGCACTGTACCACTTCTGCAACTGTGGATGAGGAAGAAGGCCTTGATAGTTTTAATATTTTTTCTACATTTTCTAACACTCAAACCAGTAGCAGGAACATTGATGAACTTCAATTCTACTTGCAAAAGCAAAAAGAGCCTCGCACAAAGGAATTTTCACCGTTGGGATGGTGGCATGAGAATGGAAAGCAATTTTCTATTCTTTTCGCTATGGCTCGGGACGTGCTGAATGTGCCAATTTCAACTGTTGCATCAGATAGCGAATTTAGCCAAGCAAGACAACAACTTGGAGACACCCGACACTCATTGGGAAGCAATGCTTTGGAAGTTTTAGTATGTTTCAGAGATTGGATTAGATCGGAACGAAGAAATCAAGGACGTGAAGATGTTGATAGCCCAGAAGACGAGGAACATGGAGATATATTAACACATGGTAACTCATCCGAATTTAACACTCAAGAAGAAGGTCACTCAGTTTATATTGATTATGAAGAACTTACAAAGGCAATCTTTGAATTTACTCTTTTTTGGTTAATTCGCTTGTTGTTACATGTAAACCTTTTAATTTGTAAGTTTGAATTTTGAAATAAATGTAGCACTTGTAATTTATAAGTGCAATTTTTTCCCATTTTCCTTGTATTCTTTATATTAATACTTTGTATTAATATAACTTACAATAGTTATACAAAATACAAAAAACAAAACACTAAACCCGGGCCCGTCCCCTCAACCCGTAACCCTTACGGTTTAATTTTTACCCGGATAAACCCGAATCCGTTAAACTCGATAAGCCCCACCCATAATCGGCCCGGACCATAACCTGTACGGGTCCAAAAAATCCCAACCCAGTCCGACCCGGCCCACCCATTTAACACCCTTAAGAATCATGTTTGAGGAGATTTGAATTCGTTACTTGATTTTGAGTTAATCTGTCCGGTTTAGACACGCCGAATTGCGGTTTGATTTGATATTCTGATCATTGATTTGGTATTTGACTTCTTAGAGTTTTCCACATGAATATGTAGCCTATTTGGTTAATCTTCTTACTTAAAATTCATTGTTTGAAGCCGTCCTAATTTGTTTGTTGATAAAAGATTATTCGTTCCTTTTGATTATGGTTTAATTCCATGTTTTATAATTATGGTTGGCAAGTTATGTTTTTACTATTTTACCTGCTGTGAGGTTTTCTTTGCTAGTTGAAGGAATAATTCTTTATTTATTTAGCTAAGTCACAAATGGGGGCATAAGAGAATTCCTTCACGTATTCATTAGAATCCAAGCCTTGAAACATAAATCCTGATTTTTGATAAGTATTTTCCTTCCGTTCTTGGCGTTTGCTTCTGTCCTTATGTAAATGGTTTTAAACATGTTGAAACACTCTATTAAAGAAAAAGGTGTTTTCTAAGAGTAGTATTTTAAGCTTAAAATTGCAATGTCAGTGACGCTGATATGTTGATATTCATTTCCAGTCGTGAATCTTTTTTGTAGAGTAGTCTTAAAAAATAGAAATTATGTAGTTAACTTTGCCAAAGTTGTGATTATTTTCCTCGCTTTGTGTTAGTGGGTCATTACGAGAAAATTTTCAGTTGGGCATTGCCCAGTCCTTATTTGCGTTTAGATGTTGTATTTACATTTTAAGTACGCCTTTAATTTGCGCCTTTCTTTCTTTTGTGTTTGTCTATTCTGAATGCCATGTATCACGTTGTGCGTATTTCTTTTATTGATAAATACGGGTTATGGGGTTAGGTTTAAAAAGTCAAGAGAATTTGAGAATGATTAGAATTTTCCTTTTATTTTGTTCTCTTTTACTTATTTATTTTGTTAGTGTCCCTTAGGAGCATGCTAGGCCATCAACGCTCGGGCAGGCAAACTTAAAAATGCTTTAGTCGCATGTTAATTTATTATCGTGATTATGTACACATTCGCTTGACATAATTATGATCTTTCACTATTAAAACCAAAGTATGAGTTCGCGTAATTTTGGGCAGAACAATCTTAATAATAATAAATTATAAAAATAAATGTCTCGAATATGAAAGAGAGAAAAATAATTGAAATGCTCTAAAAATGTTAGAAAAGCTTTACGCGTGCTTTGAATATTAGCCCATGTGTTCATACCCGAACTTTAAATTGATATGCTTAAATAATAAAAGGATCATGTGCGCATTCCGCGTCTCGATGCCTTTACATTTAAATAATCATGTTATAATCATGTGTACATTCAGTACCTTGGTTAAACATTTAATTTCAAAGAAGTATTTTGTGTACGTATCGCATCTTGGTGAACATAATGATAACTAAGGATTTTGATGTATTTTATACTCCTCGCTTATGCTTTGATTAGAAATTCATACAAAATAGTCCCAGAAGGCTCACAAGTTGTGCTTGATTGCAGGTTTGATCAACAAAGTGACAAGATGTCAAAGATCGACTCAAAAGGAGTGAAACTTGCACAAGTGACATGGGCAAGGAAAGCTCAAGCAAAGCAAGTCCAGTGCGGCCGCATTACACTTTGTGCGGTCCGCACTGGAAGATTCAGAGAGTTGTTATTTCAAGCATTAAGGCAGTGCGGCCGCACTAGGTTTTGTGCGATCCACATTGAAGGCAATGTGGCCGCACTACCATTCTGTGCAGTTCGCAGAGCCAAAGTTCAGAGAAGATGAAGAATGAAGTTTTGAAGCCTGTGCGGTCCGCAGTCCATTCTGTGTGGACGCATTAGAAGCCTCTGCGGCCGCAGTCCATTCTGCGGTCCGTAGAGCCCAAGTTCAGAGAGCAAGAATTTTGAAGTCAAGAGCCCAGTAAGGACCGCGGTCCATTTTATGTGGTCTGCACTAACTCCGTAGGGGCAATTTTGTCCATATTTTTTAGCTTAGTGTAAATAGATTCTTTTTCTATTTTTAGGGTATCAGATATTGTATTACATCAGCTGTGCTCGTGGGTCGACTTTTCTTAGCCATTTTGGGCATTTTTACTTACTTTTCATCATTGAATCTCTGTATTTAGCTTAGCAATTAATTAATATGTGTTTATCTTCTTCTACTTCTTGTTTTTCTTCTTTGAATATGAGTAGCTAGACTCCATACCTAGGATTGTGGTTCAATCCTAGTACGGATAATTGATGGGTCTTGCATTTTAGGGCTAAATTGACTATGGGTGTTTGATATTTGGGTCAATTTCATGGTTAAATTGCTGAATTAGTGGTTGCAAACACTAGTTTGTGTTTATTTGACTAGGGTTCTTCTTGAGAAAGAGAGCCTAAGTCTCCGAAATTGATCCAACAAGGAATTGGGACGTACTCAAGAGATTGATAGCCCAAATTAAAGGGTTAAACCTCGAAAGAGTAATACCCGACTTGAACCCTAGTTGCTTGTGCAAATTTGCATTCCCAATTGATCTTGAGAGAGTCAATCGGGCAAAATCACTTGAATTACCGAGAGGTGTAGAGTGGGTAAATTGGTGCAACGATTATATCATATTCCCCAAATATGTCAAAGATGCCATAGACTCAAGTATCCGTCAATTGACCACCTAGGCGGAAGTCACTACCCTAGTGCCCTTTAAACCATTAGATACAACTTGCAATATTTTAACTCTTAGCTTAATTTACAATTTGTAGTTTGTTAAAAGTAGAATCATAAAGAAAACCCAAAAATAACGAGATGTGTAATTAAGAACACATACGCAAATCCTAAACTAAATAGATACTCGATTCCGATTCTAGCTCTCTGTGGATATCGATCCCGATCCAAAATCGGATAAAAGCTATTGCGACTCTCTCTTGCTACTTATTAGTAGTGCAGATTTGGCAGCGATCAATTTTTGGCGCCGTTACCTGGAGCTAACGATTTTGGCTATCTATTTAGTTAGTTTTATGTGTTGTTCTTCTTTCCTTCTTTGTTACTAATTTGTGCGTGTGAATACTTTAGGTACCAAATGGTTTTAAATGCGAATGACCCTCTTGGAAATGTACTTGCGGGGGATGAGGTTGATGATATTGGAGAGGAGGAGGTGCCTCTTGTACCTCCTGGACCATGATGAGGCCGCCAGGCCAATGCTAATGAAAATGTCCCAGACCCTCCTCCTCCACCTCCAAGAGCGGTTCCTCGGGTGCTACCGAACCAAGGCTATGCAAGTGCTATTGTCCCACTCAGAATCCGGGCGGAAAATTTTCAGATAACCAATATGATGTTGACCTTACTTGAGCAGCGTGGGTATTTCACATGCACTGCGGATCAAAATGCCTACAAATATTTCAAGGGGTTCGTGGATACATGTTGGGGGAGCAAGCAGATGAATGTGTCCGAGGATGCTCTTAGGTTGAGGCTTTTCCCATTCTCACTCCAGGAGAAAGCATTGGATTGGCTCGAAAGACTTCCCAACCATTCCATCACAACTTGGGATGAGTTGGCTGATAAGTTTATTGCTAAATTTTTCTCACCCGAGCACATGGCAGCACTTCGAGATGAGATATTGGCCTTCAAGCAAGAACCCACAAAACCTTTGCATGAGATTTGGGAGCGGTATAGAACAATGGTGAAAGAATGTCCAATAATGACATGACAGAGAATATGTTGCATACCGGGGCATCAATACTACAAATCAATGCATAGTGAATCAACTTGCTGGGGGTAATTTTATGAAATTGGCGTATGATGAAGCTTGTACCGTTCTTGATGAGATGGCGGATACGTCCTCCGCATGGCAAAGTAGAGCCAATGTTCCTCAAGGTGACCCTACAGTTATTTATTTGCATAAAGAATTACATGACCATGGGCAAGCTATAGCGGAGTTGACAACTACTATGAACCAGTTGGCTAAGGCACAGTTGCAACAAGTCCAAAATCCTCGCCAAGTGAATGCAATGGAGGGTGTTAATATGCTTGTCAACAAGAGAAGGCAAAGAAGGCAACAAAACCAAGGGAATTCTGAGCAATTTGATGATGATTGTGATGGGTTTCAAAATGATGGCTATGATGAGCAAAATGAAGAGGTACAATATTTGAACAACTATCAAGGCTAACGGGGCAACTCTTCAAACCAACAACAGTGGCGACCTCAAGGCAATTGGGGCAATCAACAATAAAACAGTGATAATTGGGGGAACAACAATCAAAACGACAACTGGGGCAATCAGAACAATAATCAAGGAAACCAAGGGAATTGGAATGGTAATAATAATAATTGGGGCAATAATAATAATCAAGGTGGATGGAACAATGGGAACCAAGGAAACCAGGGGCAAGGCTTTCAAAGGCCCCCGGCCCAATGTACCAACAACCAAACAATCCACCCCCATTTCTTTCTCAAGGTCCTAGTTCTTCCAACAATGATATGGGTATAATTGAAATGATGTTCGAACAAATGATGTAGAAGAATGGGGATTTAGATGCACAGTTGGCTTCCTACAATACCTCTATTAGAAACTTGGAGGTGAAATTAGGCCAAATCTTTCAGTCATTGAATACTCACCCAACGGGTGCTTTACCAAGTGATACGGTAGTGAACCCAAAGGGTGGGAACAATCATGTCGTGGCAGTTATGACAAGAAGTGGGAGAGAAGGTGATGTGAATGCCTCACAACAAAAACAAGTGGTTGATGATGATGTTGAGTTGCAAGGAGATGAAGCTCCTTTGGTAGTTGAAGATGTGGTTGATGACAATGTGAACAATGAAGTGAGGATTGACATTAATGAGGCAGATATGGAAACTCAAGATGCCGTGAACCCGTCTAGGGAACATGTGATTGACATGTCAGAGCTGGTTGTGCCAAAAGCCAACTCTCCTTTTCCAAGGACACCTCCACCTTATCCTCAAAGGCTCGCAAAGCAGAGAAATGTAATCAGTTCAAAAGTTCATTGATATGATGAAGGACTTATCCATTAATATGCCTTTGGTGGAGGCTCTTGAACAAATGCCGGGCTATGAAAAGTTTACGAAAGACTTGGTCACAAAGAAACATTCTATGGATTGTGAAACTATAAAGATGTCTCACCAAGTTAGTGCTATAGTGCATGCAATGGCCCCGAAGCTAGAGGATCCCGGTGCCTTCACCATTCCTTGCACCATTGGGAGTTTGAATTTTTCCAAGGCTTTATGTGATCTAGGGGAGAGTATCAACTTGATGCCCTACTCAGTTTTCAAGACTTTGGGCATTGGGCCACCTAGACCAACTTCCATGAGATTACAAATGGCGGATAGATCAATGAAGTGACCTTTGGGTATTGTTGATGATGTGCTTGTACGGGTGGACAAATTTATCTTGCCAACAGATTTTGTGATATTGGATTGTGAGGTGGAATATGAAGTCCCGATCATATTGGGGAGACCTTTCCTTGCTATGGGGAAGGCCCTAGTAGATGTGGAAGCAGGGGAACTCACTTTTAGGGTGGGTGATGAAAAAGTAGTATTCCATGTGTGCAAGTCAATGAAGTAGCCCAATTGTACCGAAGTGTGCTCATTTGTGGATCTAGTCACGACTGTGATAATTGATTATACAATTGCTATGATCAATGTGGAGGATCCCCTTGAGGCCGTGCTATTAAATCTTGATGTCAATGATGATGCAAGCAGAGTGGAGTGCGTGAATGCCTTACATGGGATGGGCTCTTATTCCTATGAGCCTAGAAAATTGTCTTTAGATCTTGAAAATAGAAAGACGCCTCCAACAAAGCCTTCAATTGAGGAACCCCCGGTGTTGGAGTTAAAGCCATACCACCATACCTCAGGTATGAATTCTTAGGCCCTATTTCTACTTTACAAGTTATTCTTTCCTCGTATTTTACTAACTTGCAGGTAGATGCCACTTTGGCGGTGCTTAAAAAGAGGAAGAGGGCAATTGGATGGACTTTGGCCGACATTCAGGGAATAAGCCCCGCATTTTGCATGCACAAGATTATTTTAGAGGATGATGCAAAACCCTTCTTGGAACATCAAAGGAGGTTAAACGAATCAATGCAAGAAGTGGTGAAGAAAGAAGTGATAAAGTGGTTAGATGCCGGGGTTATGTACCCTATTTTTGATAGCTCATGGACTTCTCCTGTGCAATGTGTGCCAAAGAAGGGTGGTATGACGGTCGTGACAAATGACAATAATTAACTTATTCCCACTCGGACAGTTATCGGATGGAGGGTATGCATGGACTACCCGAAGTTGAACAATGTGACCCGCAAATATCATTTTCCATTGCCATTTCTTGACAAAACGCTTGATCGTCTTGCGGGGCATTCCTTTTATTGCTTTTTTGATGGATACTCGGGATATAATCAAATCTTAATTGCTTCGGAGGATCAGGAGAAGACCACTTTTATTTGTCCATATGGCACCTTTGCTTTCTTTCGGATGTCGTTCGGGTTGTGCAATGCTTCGGCGACATTCCAACGATGCATGATGGCTATTTTCACCGATATGGTGGAAGATATTTTGGAGGTCTTCATGGATGATTTTATTATGGTTGGTGATTCATTTGAAGAGTGTTTGGGAAATTTAGATAGAGTTTTGGCCCGGTGTGAAGACACCAGTCTTGTACTAAATTGGGAAAAGTGCCACTTCATGGTTGAAGAGGGCATAGTGTTGGGCCACAAAATTTCAAAGCGCGGGATTGAAGTTGACAAAGCCAAGATAGATGTGATTTCAAGGCTTCCTCCCCCCATTTCTGTCAAAGGGGTGAGGAGTTTTCTTGGGCACGTGGGGTTTTACCGGAGGTTTATAAAAGATTTTTCGAAGGTGGTAAACCCGTTGTGCAAGCTTCTAGAGAAGTATGCCAAGTTTGTGTTCGATGAGGGATGTATGCAAGCATTTGAGCTTCTAAAGCTTAAGTTGACCAATACCCTTATCATCACCGCACAAAATTGGAGCTTACCCTTCGAGCTCATGTGCAACACAAGTGACATTGCGGTTGGGTTTGTCTTGGGTCAAAAAGTTAACAAAATGTTTCATCCGGTATACTACGCAAGTAAGACCGTGAATGAGGCTCAAAGGAACTATACGATTATCAAGAAAGAGTTGTTGGCCATAGTGTATGCAACGGAAAAGTTTTGGCCGTATCTTATGGGGCCCAAAGTCATAGTGCACACCAATCATACCGCCCTTAGGTACTTGATAACAAAGAAAGACTCCAAGGCAAGGTTGATGTGATGGGTGTTACTACTTCAAGAGTTTGATTTGGAGATTGTGGACCGGAAGGGTAGTGAAAACCAAGTAGAGGACCACGTGTCCCGCTTGGAGGAAGAAGGTAGGCCATGTGATAGCCTAGAGATCAATGATGCATTTCCCAATGAGCAACTACTTTCCGTGTCAATGAGTGATATGTCGTGGTTCGCGGATGTAGCTTATTACCTTGTGACTGGCGTCATCCCGTGTGAGCTCTCTTCTAACCAAAGGAAGAAGCTCAAATGGGATAGTCTGGACTTCTATTGTGATAAGCCATACTTGTTCAAGATTTGCACCGATGGAGTGGTCCGGAGGTGTGTACCTGAGGAGGATCAATTTTGCATTCTAGAGGCTTGTCATTCCTCCCCTTATGGTGGCCATCATGGAGGGGCGAGGACGGCTTCGAAAGTTTCGAGTTGTGGTTTTTATTAGCCAACCTTGCTCAAAGATGCAAGTGATCTAGTAAAAAGGTGTGATCAATGTCAATGAGCGAGTGGGATTTCCAAGAAAGATGAGATGCCTCTAAATATCATTCTCGAAGTTGATATCTTTGATGTATGGGGTATCGATTTTATGAGCCCTTTTATAAGCTTGTGTGGAAACACTTACATCTTGTAGCGGTTGATTATGTCTCAAAATGGGTCGAGGCCGTGGCTTTACCCAACACTAAATCTAGGAGTGTGGTGGAATTTCTAAAGAAGAGCATTTTCACAAGGTTTGGTATGCCTCAGGCAATTATTAGTGATGGAGGATCGCATTTATAATAGGGCTTTTGACGCCTTGCTTTCCAAGTATGGTTTTAACCACAAAGTGTCTACACCTTATAATCCTCAAGCAAGTGGTCAAGTTGAAGTGTCCAACAAGGAGATCAAGAGCATTTTGTCCAAAACTGTCAATGCCAATAGGAACTATTGGTCTAAAAAGTTAGATGATGCTCTATGGGCTTACGAGAATGCTTACAAGACCCTAATTGGTATGTTGCCATACCGGTTGGTGTTTGGAAAAGCATGTTATTTACTAGTGGAGCTGGAGCATAAGGCTATGTGGGCCTTGAAGAAGTTGAATCTTGAGTGGGATGTAGCTGTAAATCTTCGGGTTGAGCAACTAAATGAACTTGATGAATTTCGATTCTATGCCTACTCCTATTCGTCCTTGTACAAGGACAAGATGAAGTACCTTCATGACAAATATGCTCATGGAAAGGAGTTTAGAGTGGGTGATTTGGTGCTCTTATTCAACTCTCGGCTACGGTTGTTTCCGGGAAAGCTCAAGTCAAAATGGAGCGGGCCATTTGAAGTAGTGTGTGTGATCCCGTTTGGTGCTATTGATTTAAAGAACAAGAATGGTGAAGTTTTAGAGTGAATGGCATAGAGTCAAGCATTATTTGGGGAAGTTTGATGATAGCCATGTGGTGGCTCTTGTGCATTTCAAATGATTGGATGGTAATACGCATCGTGCTGCGATGTTAAATCAGGCGCTTCTTGGGAGGCAACCCATGTGTTTTTCATTCTTGTTTTTTATTTGATTTTCATTGTAGTGTAGGATTGATTTTTGGGCTAATTGGTTGTGAGATGTTACAGGATTGACTTGATGCAGTGCATGACATAATTGAAAAAATACACAGGTCTATGAAGTTTCCATTGTGGCCGCACTACCATTTTTGCTGACCGCACTGGCGAGGGTAAAAATGTAGCCTCTCTGAACTTTGCCAGTGTGGTCGTACTACATTTTGTGTGGTCCACACTGGAACTCTGCGGCCGCAGTCCATTTCGTGTGGACCGCAGAGTTTTGCCTTCTCAAACTTGCACAAAACAGGGCAGTACGGACCGTGGTCCATTTTGTGCGGTCCGCACTAGCTGGTGAGAATGGGACCTGAAGGCCTCCTTTTACTTTTTTCGCAAATTTGAATCTTAGAGATTATAATCACTGTTCATCACCCTCACTTGCTCGTTATTAATTGTTGGAACTTATTTGCTTCACTTCATCTCATTATCTGGTACCATAATCTTCCTTTTACCTGTTTAATTTTTTTTTAATTTTTATTTTTCTTAGCTTTTAGTTCTTCTCCCTCCCGTATTTTCTTAATTGCTAGGCTCGGTTAGTTTAAATTTTGATTAATGTGGACTTTGTTCATTTAATGAACTTGGAAATGATATAGGAACATTACTTAGGTGATCAATTGAGCTTAAAATAAAAAATCTAGAAATCCTAATTTAGTGCCAACACTAGGCACTCAGTGCGGACCGAAGTCAATTCTGTACGGTTCGCGGTGCTCTTGTGCGGTCCGCACTACCATTATGTACAGACTGCACTGATGAATTCTGAGAAGCTGAACTTTGGGCAGTGCGGTCGCACTACATTTTATGTGGTCCGCACTGGCCCCTGTGCGGCCGCACTACCATTATGTGCGGTCCACACTGCCAAGATACAGAGGATGGGTTTCTGAACCCCACACCTGTGCAGACCGCGGTTGATTTTGTGCGGTCCGCATTGTGCTATTTTCTGCAACATGTCTGGAACAATTTCATTCTATTCTGCAACTCTATCTTAACTGATTACACTGACACTAACAAGCTGATTGAATTATGATTGCAGACAATGGTTAAACAACGAGGAAAAGGCTCAAAACAACCGGGCAGAGGTGAATCCTTTGGGGAGGGAAGAAGAAAATGATCAAACTCACGCCCTAAGTCTGGGAAAACATTAAGAAGACAAGAAAGCTGATCAATGCTGCTGACAGAGATGCTTCACATTCCTCAGGAAATAAGTGTGAGCCCTCCTGGAACATTTTTTCAGACTCCATGGCAGAATATGTTGAAGGCTGGCTGGAGAGATTCAGGCTAAGAGACACTCACCTACCATCACCCACTGCCCAAGCACCAACTCATGTGATTTCTGAGTCGTCTAAGGGATCAACAATAGGTAGTGGGGAATACTCCACCTGTCCCACAACTTATTTATCCGGAGTGGGTGGATGAGGAGATAAGGAGATGAGGAGAAAGTTGAGGGAGATGAGGCAGTGGCAGAAGGAGGAGAGCCAAGGGTTGGGGGTGTTGATAGAATGAGGACCCGGAGGTTTGGCGAGATAGATTCGCGAGTGAGGTGGCGTACCACAAATTTCAAGAGTGGTGGCCAGTGAGAAAGCTGATTCCGGAGAGGAGCTTCATTGATAAAGACCTATTACCCCACAATCCCAACGTGCAAAGACAGTTTAGGACTAGATTAGGCTGGGAAAATTTTCTAGAAGAGTGTGTGGATACCAATGAACACATGGTCAATGAGTTTTATTGAAATGTAGCCCACATCAAAAGGGCTCCAAAGCGACCAAGGTTCGGAATCCGAAGTTGTTATTTGAAGGGAAGTACCTCAATGAATACCTTGGCTTCAATGAGGAGGACGAGACCTTATACATGGAAAAGATGGCAATGGTAAAGAGTTTCGTCCATGGTTGGCACAATACCTGGCAGTTCTAGGTACCACCCCGGACTGGTTGACTGCTGGAGTCCGTATTCTGAGACGGAGTCTGAACTTTGAGGCACGGGGGTGGGAGACTTTTATTTGCAGCCGGTTGGATCCTACCACTCATGACAACTCCCTACCTCTCCACCGAGATGATATTGGTTGCTTCTATTATGGCGGGGTATCCTATAAATATGGGGAATGTGATGTCCCAGATTATCACTACAGTGGGTGCAGAGCATGACCGAAACTATCCTTTCCCTAGCACTCTCACTATGTACTTCCGGGACTTGAAAGAGGACAAGAAGCCCTTTGATATCAAAGTCAAAGTCAAGGCCTCTTTTTCCTGGTACAGCATGCAGGGGGATGACAACCCCAAGAGCAAGAGCTTCAAGGGTACATCTACTACTTCAATTGGCCAATCTGAAGAGCTAGTTCTGGTAGTGGCTCCTACTGAGCCTACCTCCACTTCCACAGATGTCCCTCCCGGTTCTTCCACATCCACAACCACTCGTGTCGATCCATCCATATCAACAGGCCTGGAGATTCCATCTTCCCGAGCCCATCCTATTACTGCTCACCGACTGAGCCAGGTGCTTCTTAGCATAAACAACTAGATGCAGACTGCCTCATCCAAGTTGTCCTTACTTACCACTGTGGTAGAGGCTCACTTGGCACCTCCAGCTCCGCAGGTTCCACAATCGATAGATGATGCGCTCAAGGAGATACTTGACAGCCAGAAGAAGATCCTCGACACTCAAGCAGCAGTCTCCAAGGCAGTTGATTCACATAGCAAGGCTCTCAAGGAGCTTGCTCGGGAGCACAAGAAGCCGAGGAAGACACGAGCCTCCAAAGAGTCCATGAAGGAGTTGAGGGCAGATGTAGACAGACTTAAGGCATATAACCTGCCTTTAGATTTATTGCTCCATGATCCAGCCCCAACGGTTCATCCAGAGTTGGAGCAATCTCAGAGGACTCCCAAGAGGAGAAGGATGATTCCTAGAGCTGATGATGCTATCATCCAGTTGGTGGACCCACCGGAGACTTCCTCTAGTCAGCCACAAGATGTACCAGTTTCAGAGCCTATCCAGGTCTAGGCCCAGGCCCAGGTCCCAGTAGCAGAGCAGTAGACCACAGGGGACCAGTCTGAGGTTCCCGAGCACACAGAGGACCCAGGGACCACACATGACCCTATGCAGACAGACGGGCCTTAGGGAGTCTTTTATATCCTTTCCCTCTTATCTTTTCATGTTTTATTTAGACTAGTTGGCATTGGAGACAATGCCAGCTTTCATTTGAGGGGTTAGGCCTTACTATTCATTTGGATGATTGTATATATATTTGATACATTTTTATGCTTTCTTTATCCTTTTATCTTTGGTCTGTATATAATTTTGATATTTCGTTACATTTATCGCATTTTTATTTCACTTTGGGTCTGTATATAAAGTTATATGACATTGTATATATTCATCCCATCCATTGTATATTCAAATCCCCTCTTGTACATATTCACTCTTCTTATTTGTGATTCATAGCTTTTCAATTTTGAAGTTTGCAATAAGCCTTTGGTTTTCTTAATACCTCGGTTCTTTCCAAAGGTGGAGTGTTGTGTGAACCGGGTGACTTTTTCCAATGATGGATGGCGTGACAACCTTCTTAAGGGTTTGAGTCTATTTTTCTTTTTTTTAAATAATAGTAGTTAAGGGTGCCTCAAGCAAAGCTTCACTTGGGCCTAGCACATTTTCCTTTGATCTTATGGTAAAAACCAAATTGTTGTGCTTAGGATGGTAAAAGTCGTGATCTTGAGACTCTTGTGTTGACCGATAATCATAAGGTGATTTTTTTGGAACTATTGTATGCTCAAATCGTCACTCCTACAAATAAGACCTTTAGCGGCAATGCTAAATGGCTTTAGCGGTAATAACAATAGCCGCTATATCTTTTACCGGCCATTAGCCTTTTTGCCGCTGAAATTGGGGTCGGCAAAGCATTTAGCGGCTATTCTCGCAAAAGCTGGTAAACAATATATTTTATTGCCGCTAAAATTTATTATCTTTAATGATAATTATTTGAGGCAATTATAGTGGCTACTAAATCCAATCCAAAACGGCTAATTATACTTCTTTAGCGTCCATTATTATAGCCGCTACATTCAAAATAATTGCCGCTAAAGTAATTATTTGTGGCAATTATAATGGCTACTAAATCCAATCCAAATGGCTAGTTATACTTCTTTAGCATCTATTTTTTATAACCGCTAAATTAAAAATAATTGCCACTAAAAGTTCGAATCTTTAATGGCAGTTATTTTCTGGTAATTAAAATGGCCATAGTATCCCTTCTGAAAAACATCTTACTTTGCCCTTTTAGCTTCCATTCTAATGGCTAATATGTTTAACTAAATTGCCGCTAAAATCAATATTTTTAACGATATTTTGTTTTACATCAACTATAAATAGTTTAGCCACAATTAGTGACAGTTACTACATTCGTACATAATATGACTCAAATAATAAAATATATTAATATTAATTCAAAAAATATAATGTATCTTATTAATCTTAATAAAAAAAAGAAAGTACTAATCAAAAACATTAATATCACATTAACTTAAAACATAAAAATATATTGTTTAGACTAAATAGCTAATGTCATTATATAACTAAATCAAATGGTGGTCTTCAAATGATTTCCGCAACTTTTTATTATTTTGAAATCATTCACCCGCTAAATTATCCAGCATCACATGGTATGACCTAAAATTATAAAATAATTGTGTCAGAAGAATATTGAAAGAATAAAAATGTTTCAATAATCTATATCTCAAGTTACTACTCACTCTGTCACTGAATAACTACAAATTACTTGCTATTAAATAACTGGAAAAATATTTGTCTTTGTCACGACCCCAACCCGGTCGTGATGGCGCCCAGCACACTACTAGGCAAGCCCGACCATTCATAACAATTACCCCAAATTAACCAAATAAGTAAAGACAGAACTATCCAAGTAAAAGTCTGAAATACTGATATAATACGGAAAATCTGACAAATATACCGAAACAGCCCAACTAGGACCCGGTGTCACGACCACGAGCCTCTAATGACAGGATGACATCCTACTACAAGTCTGTCTAATACTGAAAATGCGAAAATAAATGAAAAGATATAAGGGAGAATCCCCGGCTGTGAACGACGTGCAGCTACCTCGAATACTCCCGAGAGGAACTCCGAATCAACTAGACTCACTCTCCCTGATGAGAAGAACCTGGATCTGCACACATGGTGCAGGGAGTAAAGTGAGTACTTCCAACTCAGTGGTAATAAAAGTGAATAACAACTGAAAGTATAAAATCCCAAAAAGGCACAAATAATGCTATCTTAAGCAGTAAACCAAATAGACAGTAGAATCCATGAAATTATAGCAACAACATTCTCTTTAAAGAAATCAATTGAACAAGAATACACAAATAAGGTCAGCCATTGTTACCTGACCGGTCAGCCATTGTTACCTGACCAAAGTGTTTCAGTGTCATTGTTACCACTAGTCAGTCATTGTTACCTGACTGGTCAGTCATTGTTACCTGACCGAAACACATACAACAGTGTCATTGTTACCACTGTTCATATCAAAGGGGTACCCCGCGCTCACTGTGGGTGTGCAGACTCCGGAGGGGCTCCTTCAGCCCAAGCGCTATCAATAAGGCCTGAAAGCCTGAATAATATCAACACAAGGCCTGAAAGCCTGCTCTCAATACACTCGAGGCCTGAAAGCCTCCTCACATAACACTCGAGGCCTGAAAGCCTCCTCACATCACTCATCATGCCCTCACATATGGCCCTCGGCCCCAATCAGTCCAAAAATAGTCAAAAAGCCCCTCGGGCATAAGTAAAACAATGATACTCAGCTCAAATGATAGTTCAAATATCAGTTAAAAACTCCAAATTTGAGTAAAATATAGCTGAGTTCATAAAACAGTGTAAATCACATGGACTGAGTTAAAATAATATTTCAAATAGTGAGGNATCCCCAACGGTGCTCTACCCCACGCTCAGGTCCAGCGTGCAAGTCACCTCAATACAGCACTAAGATGTGCAAGTTCGGGGTTTTAAACCCTCAAAATATCATTCACAAGTATTACTCACCTCTAGCCGGTCGATAATCTAGCTCGCCAAGCCTTTCCCTCTCGTATCTACCTCCTCGAGCGTAGAATCTGATCAAAACCATAAGGGATACATCAAAATAGGCTAATGAAACATGACCCAATCGAAATAACTCGAAAAATACCCAAAAACACGAAGTTGCAAAACCCGAGCCCCGGGCCAACTTCTCGAAAAATTACGAAATTTACATTTCCGAAATCCTCGTCTCGCCATGAGTTACATATAAAATACACAAGAATCGGAGTTCAATTGCG
>MU679273.1:15159-50926 GCA_026770625.1 Nicotiana glauca | reverse complement strand
ATTTTCACCCAATTTTCAGAGATTTCAATGATGAATCTTCAATAAAATCACGTATTTAACTCATAAAACTTACCTCTAATCGAATCCTAGTCGAAATCCTCTTAACCCCTCGTCAAAAGCTCCCAAATATGCTCAACAATGGTGAAAAATGACTTTAACTCGCGGAGGAAATGTTATTAAACCCCTTCTGTCCGCCCATTCCATTTCTTCATCGCGTTCGCGACCCTTGCCACGCGAACGCGAAGGCCAAAATTTTGAAGTTTCAAAAATGCTCTACGCGAACGCGTCCCCCCACTGACGCGATCGCGATGCTCAACAGCCCTTACACTTTGCGAACGCGACACAGCTCCACGCGATCGCGATGCTTCCTGACTTCCACCTACGCGAACGCGAGCCAGACCCCACGCGAATGTGATGACTAAATCTAGGCCCTCTCCAGGTTACTCTACGCGTTCGCGTCCTACCTCATGCGAACGCGTAGAAGGGAATTCTGCTGCAATGACTGCTAAAATTCTGCAGCTTCAAATAACCAAACTTGGTCCGTTTGACCACCCGAATCCATCCCGAGGCCCCCGGAACCTCAACCAAAGACACCAACATACCCCGAAACATCATACGAACTTGTTCCAATCATAAAAACGCATACAACAACACAAAAATCATCAAATTACCACGGATTCAAGCTTAAATTTTCTTAAAACTTCCGAAACTCATATTCGATCAAAAACCCGACCAGACGACGTCCGATTGACCTAAATATTTGCAGATATATCCAAAATCACCTAACAAATCCACTACAACTCTCGGAATTCTATTCCGACCGTCGGATCAAAATCTTACCTATCAACCGGAATCCGCCAAAATTCGAAGTTCGCCAATTCAAGCCTAATTCTACACTGGACCTCCAAGTTCAATTCCGATCGCACTACTAAGTCACAAATCATCCCCTGAAGCTAACCGAATCACCGGAATTCACCTTTGAGCCCTCTAACTCAATAGTCAATACCCGGTTGACTTTTCCAACTTAAGCCTTCTTAAAAGAGACTAAGTGTCTCATTTTCTACCAAAACCAACCCAAATCAAATCTAACACTCCAAACACTGATAACGAAATATGAAGAAGCAATAAATGAGAAAAATGGAGCAGTAATACATAAGACGAAGGGTCGGGTCGTCACAGTCTCGTGTTACTACTCACTCTATCAAGGAACAAAAATTGGTACACACTTCCAAAAACAAGAAGACTAAGCAAACACAGTTCAGGTATCAAAGATTAGAGATTTTCGATATTTCGCTTGCTAAAAATTTAAAAGGTATCATAGCTCTACAATTGATGGAAATCAATATAGTATCTCTAAAGTTCCTTCCCGAGATTGAGCAGATGGCTGATCAACTTGTTTCAAGGATGAGAAACCGCACTCGTAGTTCAAATCCTTTTATGTGAGTTATTGTACTTGTAACTGCTGTAAAACATGCTGTATCATTTCTTCTAATTTATAATGGAGCTTGAATTGTTTTGTCAAACTAGGGCTCTTCACCTGAGATTTGAGAAGGGAATGGTGGGTCTATCATTCTGTGATTTTGTTGGAACAAAGTTAGAGAAAGCTGTCATGGCTGCATACAGAAAGAAAGAATGGCCTCGCCGGTTTAAGGTTACCTAGCTTATGATCATTATCCCTATAAAACCGAAAGTGACCATGTATTTGTGATATATTTATCTTCTTTTCTATTTGTTTGGCTGGCAGGATGGTGCTCATTTGTGGGCATTGGCCCTGCAAAAGCACAAGGAAGGATGATGCCCTCTTGAGCCTGGTGAAGTAGCAGTGCTGCTTCGGGCCATGGGTTATCCTAAAGAAACTCAAATATATGTTGCTTCTATCACTAATTTTCTGTGACAAAAAGACCTGCTGTTGGCTTCCAGGTTCAACTTAAGACCAGGGAATACAATTCTCCATATATATTTATTATTTTATTTTTAAAACCATGAATCTTCCGCAAGATCAATAGAACTCTTTGGACCAATATTTTCTTAATAAAGGTGATATCCAGTCAAGCTTGTGTTATCTCAACTAGTCAACAGAGTAGTTTGTTACAACCCACAGGTACATATGATGGACTAATGGCATGGAAAGAAGCTAGAAATGGCACCAAAGCACAAGCATCTCAAGCAATGTTAGGAGCAGATTACATCGAGCAGCTATGGGTTATCACTGGTATAAACATGAGATCATCAAGAGTGATGCAGTAGTAAAGTTAAAATGCAGTGACATGGCAATTTATCGAATGCATTCTCAGAATATTCAGAATGTCTAACGATGCAGCATAACTGGAAGGAAGATACTAGCACTAGCACATGAAATTCAGACAATTAACAACAATAATTGGAAAAAGAACTGCTATTAGAAAGGGTGAACTCAGAATCATTTTAAAGTTCCATCATTCATGTATCAACAACATGGAACTCAAATCCTTTGCGCAACGACCCAAACGTCTATGGCAGTACAAAGAGCCAAAACAAAAGAAGCCAAAACATATAGATAATAGGGAAATATGGAAGTTAGTGTAGAGAAATAAAAGATTGTGTTTTATTTTCTCAAACTGTCACTTGGCTAGTTGTCAATGAAAAAACCGAAAGTTGCAGGGCAAGGTGGGAAGCTATGGAGATGCAAGAGAAGTCATCATCAATGTCTATTACAGTTCAAATGGAAGTGGCAAAAACCCTGGACACTTTCGGAATGGATTAGGCACGACAATGAAACAATGATGAGGGCACGTGATCATAAGCGGGCTCTGCCAAGTCACTAACTTCAGTGTGCAAACTATATATTCCGCTTTGATCTCTCTTGATCCCCAACACATCGTACAGAAAGGGAATGGAAATAAGTGCAGGTAATGTTAATCTATTTTGAGTTAAAATTATAGGGTAAATTTCATTCTGCATATCCTCTAGTCTCTTAAGATAGTGATACTGTCTTTGTTACGATAATTTTAATATATGAATACATGTTCGAGTGATTTAGCGACATTGATATCATGATATTAATTAAAATTGATTAGGAAATATCTTAACTTAAAGTGTTTGCCTTCCAGCCACCCTTTTGCATGATAAGAACCAGATAGTATTAAACGAATACTAACAAATAATGAATTTTATTTTAAAAGTTCAAAAGTAGCAATAAAATTTTGGAAATTCTTGACCAAGTGAAAATTTAAGAGGCAGCAAAGTCCTTGAATCTGCTAGAAGGGTCAAATTGCCTGCTTATAGATATCAATATACGTCAATAGATCTTATCATTTTACTGTATTATCTTGAATCCCTTTCTTTTTTATAATTATTGCAGGGTGCAGTTCAAGTGACAGTAGGGAGTATTTTGTTTTAGGTGTTACATCAAGGATGTGAATTTTCTGAGGACTCCTCTAGAAAATCGAGTATCAAAGTCACTTTTCCTTCTTAATCCTAGCCAGCATATATCTAAGTCTACCAATCTTAGCAACATTAGCACAAAAAACTCAGACACTTAAAAACAATCATTGAATAACACTGCCATCAGTGGGGCGAACTCAGAATCATTTCATAGTTCTATCCTTTATGTATCAGTGTCATGGATTTGGTCTCATGCAAAAACTTCATCAATTTACAATCGAAGGTCACACGAATTTTGGAACAAATAGTGCAAGGCCAACTATGCGCAAAAGTGTAGGACATAGAACTAAAAACCTATCAAAATAGAAAAACTTAAATAGCACGTAGCTAATATATTTAAATTTGTCTGCTACTTTCTTTCCTTGTTTACAAGAAGGAAACTCCTAGGTAGGCTGTAATTGAAATGTTCAACACATGCTAGTATGTCTTGTACTTCTAAAAATTCTCACAACCAATGCGACGTCAAAAACAGTGAGGAAAATATAAAAGCAAGAAGCACCCAAGGTAAGCCTAAATACAAAACAAAATTAATAAAAATCGTAGGAGGAAAACTCAAATAATAGTGATGAATGGACAAAGATGAGTAGTACCATGAGAAGGTTGAGCATTTTCAACAACACTAGGCATCCTTGATGTTTGTGGTACTCGTTCATGTCCACTATTAGCATCAGGGATCTAATAAATATTAAAACTTTTATATGATTAGAATTTCATTAAAAATGTCTAAAGCTTATGAAATGGAGTTACCTGTTCACCTGAGGTGCCATTGCTACTTTGAGGCATAGATGCATCAGGAGTATATTTGCGCATGAGTTGTCTCATTTGGAGTAATTCTGATTGCATCATCTCCTGATTTTGTTTCATCATATTCATTTCTTTATTTTGTTTCTCCTTTAACTCGATCATCTTCTGTTCTAACATTTGTATATTCTCATTAGAAGAATCATCTGTAATGATATTTCCTAAGGAAGACCTACTACCCCATAGAACAGAAGGAATTGGATCAAGTCCTAAACCACGAACATACTCACTTTTTGTAATTGAAATATATAAAATAATCATCATATTAGCAGGTAATTCTATAGCTCAAATATATCATTTAACAATTAAAACTATCAAACATAAATCTATTAAAACTATCATTTTAACAATTGAAACTATCTCTAGTTTCTTTTATGGTTTCACATTTTGGTTCATAATTTTTTTAAGAATAGAATTATTAAACTTATAAATTATACTTCTTCTATCCTTTTCACATATTGGGAATAAACTTTTAAGAATAGAATTATTAAATTAATAATATATAGAAGAACTATATATCATATATTTTAAAATTCTCAAAACTTACTACTCCTATTTGTTGACTCTCTAGATATATACTCCATTTTTACTAATTTGTTTAAAACTCTTTTGTTCATTAAACATCAGTTTAACTAGTTCTAAATCTAAACAGAATATAAGTTATTTTATATATTAAAAGTATAAAATTATAAATACTAGTTTTACCAATAAACAAAGTTTATGCATCCAATAACTTTCAGATTCACATAACTTCTGCTACAAAAAGAAAATATTGAATATATTCTTGGAAATCTCATATATAGTAAGAACAAAGAAATACATCGGTTACAAATATTTTCATATAGAAAATAGTGACAATGATGCATAACCTTCTTGAGAAGCCGCAAACAGTGAAAATAATACATAACATTTAGGACTCCTAAAAGAAATAGGCCCAATCTATAACGTAACATATCATACACTAAATCAGTCTAGTATCAGATGTCAAGTTTTGATCCCACAAGGAAGGCATAACAGGAAATGTCTTCCTGATCATCTCCCTAATAGATAGCATTCAAACTACCAAAATTACTGAATATTAATTTATTGCATTAAACCAATTCAGATATAAATCATAAAATATACTTTTGGGTTAATTTTTGCAATAACTAAATGTTAAAAACATAGGTACTATATGGAATATTGATGGATGTGAGTTGAAAACAGAGGTGTAACCTGAAGCTGCATTACATGTGCTAGACAAATCTGGAAATCTTTTTGATGTAGTAAATGTTTGGACTAAAAAGAAAAGACAAGTTGAAGCGAAAAATATAGAATTAAGAAAATGCAAAATGATTCAACCAATTTTATCGTGAGTAAATTATTGTACAACAAAGAATAAAATTCTGTATATACTCGTTTATCCCATTCTTCTATTCTATCTATTCTCAGTTATTCGATACTACTACTTTTTTCTCAGATTTCACTTCCAATAGATACTTTTAGTGTTCAAATATAAGTAAAAGGTTATTCTTATCCTTTTAGACCTTCACACGGACAAACTAACCAGTTGCAAAATATTTTGTGAACCTTATAGCCGCTAAAACTCTTCTTTGTAATGAGGTAAAAATCAGTAATAAGCCTAATAATGCACTAAATCAACAACTAACAATAGAGTAATAATATATATATATATATATATATCATACTCGGGCAAAAAGTTTGAATATAATTGAATTCATATCTCGACTACCGGCATTCAACTAAAACATCAATATGCATCAACTGACACTTAGAAAATTTTTGAAAAATCACAAAAATAATAGTAGCCTTGAAAACAGAGGAACCAATTCAAAAACAAGAGTGTATCAAAGGAGGAATCAATTCAATCAATCGACTTTCAATCTAACGATAATAAGAATATCACAAACGACTTAGTAAATACAGAAAAGCTATACATTCACTAATCCCAAAAGGTAGTAGTTGGATATCAAACTTTTACCGATTAAGAGCAGAAATTGAAGGAGACGAAGGCTTTCTGCAATAATTCTTGAAACCTACACGAAACAGAAGTTGAACACGAATGAGAGGGAGAAGATTAACAAAAAAGATTGATAATAATCGAGCAGCATCAACCTAAAATTATATGTAACTCGATCGAGAAAGACCTGGGATGGCCGGAGACCGTGGCAGGACAGAGGCTTTTGCAATGATGTTGTTAACGCGCATGTTTTCCGTCATTCTTCTGTATTGTTCTAATTACAGGCGTCGTTCTTCTATATTGTTCTAATTATAGGGTTTGGTTTTTCCTATTATTTTTTTAAGTGTAGGGTTTTCTAATTGGAGGGAATGTAATTTATTGTCCCAAAAAATTAGAGGAAAAGATTGTACACAGGGAAAGTTAAAATAATAAAAAAAATAATTCAGTTAGGGATTTTTAGTGACAATTATTTTTTATTATCGTTAAAAATATATCTTTTACTTGTTAATGGTCATGTGCCTCTAATATTTTAGCTTAAATAATTATTAGTGGCAATTACCTAGTTACCGCTAAATAATTGCCGCCAAAGACCTTTTTTGTAGTAGTGCGTATCTAAGGTCGTTATGGGCCCTCGACTCTAGGTCTTTAGCAATCCCTTAGCTTGTATGGTGAGTAATTGAATTGCAAGTCCAAGTCCCGATCCATTAGTCTAGAACTTTCCCTGAATGTTTGTTGAGGCGAAATTATAAGTGAATTTTTACTTGAGACATGATTATAGGCTCTCCTTAGTCCAAATGATAGTTTGAACAATTCCATAGCCTACCAATGATAAGATCACTAGTTAACCCTTTTGAGCCCTAAACCTTTTTCTTTCAAGAACCATGATACAAGCCTATACCAGTTGTAAAAGATACCCTCTCTTGGCACCCAATTTTTCTTTTAGCACATGGCAAAAGTATAAGTTTGGGGAGAGAGACGAGGATTGCAACAAAATGGTAAAAAGATACAAAAATAAAGAAAAGGAAAGGCAATGAAAAAGAAAGAAAAGCAAAAAGACAAAAAGAGTGTTCAATGTGAAAAAGAATAAAAAGGGATTCAAGAAAAGCAAAGAATGAAAGGCGTGGAAACTTGAAAAAGGAGAAAATGTGTGAAATGCCTAAGAAAGAGTGACAGTATGTCTCTCTACCCCTTAAAAAGAAGTGAAAATGACTCAAAGAGTCAAGTAAATGGATGCCAAATGAATCAAAAGAATTGCTTAAGAGAAGATGGAACACACTCCAAAATATTTCCTACCCTGAACCAAAAGCCTTCACAATATCTCCAAAAAGACCTATATGATCTTGAGTTGAATGAAGCTTACATTGATGGATACTCATATAAGGGGCAAACATATGGTACTTGGAGCCGGACTTATGACTTTTTCTTGAGAGAGATGAGTGAATTCCCATTAACCTCATTTTGCATGCCACTATTCTAAAGGTGAGGTTTGCTTAGGGTAAGTTGAAGATTTGTGAGTTTGGGTCCCACAATGACCAAAGTAATTGAAAGAGTTCTTTGATGTATTGAGTCAACTCTTGATGCTCTTGTGTCGCACTTGATCCATTGTTTTTCAAAGAGTTAATATTGTTAATGATTCATTTGTATTGAAGGCAATTGTTAGTCCCAATTGATGCTAGTTGAGGTTGCTTTAGGACAACTGAAAAATTCTTGGATTTTCCCTTAGGGAGTGGGTCTTATTTTGTTTGCTTGTGGACAAGCAAGAGCTTAAGTTTGGGGGAGTTGATAACTAAGGGTTTTGATGCATTTTATACCCCTTCTCGCTTATGCTTTGATTAGAAATTCATACAAGATAGTCCCAAAAAGGCTCACAAGTTGTGCTTGATTGCAGGTTTGATCAACAAAGTGACAAGATGTCAAAGATCGGCTCAAAAGGAGTGAAATTTTCACAAGTGACAAGGGCAAGGCAAGCTCAAGAAAAGCAGGCCCAGTGCGGCCGCACTACACTTTGTGCGGTCCACACTGGAAGATTCAAAGAGTTGTTATTTCAAGCATTAAGGCAGTGTGATCGCACTAGCTTTGTGTGGTCCGCACTAAAGGCAATGCGGACGCACTACCATTCTGTGCGATTCGTAGAGCCAAGGTTCATAGAACATGAAAAATAAAGTTTTGAAGCCTGTGCGGTCCGCAATCCATTATGTGCGGACGGCACTTGAAGCCTCCGCGGCCGTAGTCCATTCTGTGCGGTCCGCGGAGCTGAAGTTCAGTTAGCAAGAATTTTGAAGTCAAAAGCCCAGTGCGGACCGCGGTCCATTTTGTGCGGTCCGCACTAACCCCGCAGGGGCAATTTTGTCCAGATTTTTTAGCTTAGTTTAAATAGATTCTTTTTCCATTTTAGGGTATCAAATATTGTATTACATCAGCTGTGCTCGTGGGTCGACTTTTCTTTGCCATTTTGGGAATTGTTACTTACTTTTCATCATTGAATCTCTGTATTTTGCTTAGTAATTAATTAATATGTATTTATTTTCTTCAATTTCTTATTTTTCTTCTTTTAATATGAGTAGCTAGACCCCATAGCTAGGGTTATGGCTCAACCCATGTGTGGGTAATTGATGGGTCTTGCATTTTAGGGTTAAATTGACTATGAGTGTTTGATATTTGTGTCAATTTCATGGGTAAATTGCTGAATTAGTGGTTGAAAACACTAGTTTGTGTTTAATTGACTAGGGTTCTTCTTGCGAAAGAGAGTCTAAGTCTCCGAAATTGATCCAACAAGGAATTGGGGCGTACTCAAGAGATTGATAGCCCCAATTAAAGGGTTAAACCTCGGGAGAGTAATACCCGACTTGAACCCTAGTTGCTTGTGCAAATTTGCATTCCCAATTGATCTTGAGAGAGTAAATCGGGCAAAATCACTTGAATCACCGAGAGGTGTAGAGTGGGTAAATTGGTGCAACGATTATATCATATTCTCCAAATATGTCAAAGATGCCTTAGACTCAAGTATTCGTCATTTGACCACCTAGGCGGAAGTCACTACCCAAGTACCTTTTAAACCATTGGATACAACTTGCAATATTTAACTCTTAACTTAATTTACAATTTGTAGTTTATTAAAAGTAGAATCATAAAGAAAACCCAAAAATGATGAGAAGTGTAATTAAGAACATATACGCAATCCTAAACTAAATAGATACTCGATTCCAATTCTAGCTCTCTATGGATATCGATCCTGATCCAAAATCGGGTAAAAGCTATTGCGACCCTCTCTTGCTACTTATTAGTAGTGCGGAGTTGGCAGCGATCACATTATTAAAAATATATAATAATTAAGTGGTAATAAATAATCCATAATAAAAAAATACAAGAATAGCCAAAATATTTATTTAAGCCTTATATTAGTTAATAGAAGCGACCGTGCTAGAACCACAGGACTCGAGGGGTGCCTTACACCTTCTCCTCGGTCAACAGAATTCCTTACTCAGTATTCTATTTTCGTAGACCATGAATTAGGAGTCAAATCTTCCTTTTGATAAGGGATTCAATAAAAGCTGACTTGGAACACCAAAACTCAATTCCAAGTGGCGACTCTAAATAATAAATAATCCCTTTTCAAAACGTCACTTCAACTGGAAAAACTCTTCTAACTCAACCTCGTAATAAGGTTGTGCGGGAAAAAAGAGGTGTGACACTATCCTTTTAAATAAAGTTAAAGTTAAATGTGTCCTCGTGAATCCAGGTAGTTCGGCAAATATAATCAGGTCAAGGGTCGTGGAGCAGCTCAGGTTGCTCGATTAGATCATACCGGCATCTCGGGTCTTGAATGACTTTAATATGGAAAGTGAAACAACAAAGGGAGAAATCATCCTTCCAGTCAACGTGGCCAGAACCATACAAGACACTAAATTTTGTGTCATTGAAGGTGACATGAGGTATAACACTTTGCTCGGGAGGCCGTGGATGCACAGCATGAGGGCGGTACCTTCAACTCTTCATCAGATGATGAAGTTCCCGACGAAGGATGGTGTAAAAATAGTATATAGATAGAATCATGTACCAAAGGATATGTTTGCAGTGCATGACTTGGCACCTGTATCAGCATCGTCCATGTCAGAAAATCGAAGGAAGAACAGGTGGCCAAATAGCAATTATAGCCCATACCCTTGGCTGAGCCCGAGGGATAAGTGTTTAATGAATAGGTAACTGGGAATGAATAGGATGATTTCCTTATCCCCCTGAACCTTCATTGCCCCAGAGGAATCAGATGCGACGAAATCCACGGTAGAAGAACTCGAGCAGGTCATATTAGTTGAGCATCTTCCAGAACAAAATGTACACCTGAGGATGGGGTTAACCCCCAAACTCAGGAAAAAACTCATTCAGTTTATCATCGATAATATTGATTGCTTCTCTTGGTCCCACTTAGATATGACATGGATTCCACCAGAGATAACTACCAATTGACTGAGTGTCGATCCTTGATTTAAACCTGTGAAGCAACCTCAGTCCGAGGTAAGGCATGCATTCATCAAAAAAGAGGTTACAAAACCACTCAAAATAGGATCCACCAAGGAACTAAAGTATCTTGAATGGCTAGCTAACGTAGTAGTAGTCTCTCAAAAAGGGGAATAAACTTAGAATGTGTGTGGATTGCAAAGATTTGAACAAAGCATGCCCGAAAGATTCTTTCCCATTGCCCAACATTGATCGTTTGATCGATGCTACTGCCAGCCACGAGATCCTTACCTTTCTCGAGCCTACTCCAGGTATAACCAAATTCAAATGAACCTGGAGGATCGGGAAAAAACTTCATTCATCACGAAGTATGGTACGTATTGTTATAATATAATGTCCTTCGGGCTAAAAAATGCAGGAACCACATATCAACGTCTAGTTAATAAGATGTTCGAACATAAAATAGGTAAATCCATGGAGGTTTATATTGATGATATGCTAGTTAAGTCCCTCCGCGCAGAGGACCATATGACCCATTTGCAGGTAGAATTTGACTCCCTCAGAAAATACAACATGAAGCTTAACCCCGAGAAATGCACTTGTGGAGTCTACTCGGGCAAGTTCTTGTGTTTCATGGTATCATATAGAGGTATCGAGATCAACCCCGATAAAGTCAAAGATATCGAGGAAATCACTGTGGTAAACAATGTGAAAGCCGTGGAATGACTGACCTGGAAGATAGCTGCCCTAGGTCGATTTATCTCAGGGTCATTAGATCGGAGCCATCACTTCTTTTCCCTACTAACAAAGAAGAACAACTTTGCATGGACCCTAAAGTGTCAGCAAGCATTAGAAGAATTAAAACGATATGTCTTGAGCCCACCTCTACTCCACACTCCAAAGGAGGATGAAACACTCTACTTGTATCTATCCTTGTCCGAGGTAGCGGTAAGTGGCATGTTGGTTCGGGAAGAGCAAGGTACGTAATTTCCAATCTATTATGTGAGTCGGACCCTAGGAGATGCTGAAACCACGTATCCACATTTGAAAAAATTATCTTTTGCATTAATAATCACATCTAGGAAATTAAAACCATATTTCCAATGACATCATATATGTGTACTGACTACATACCCGCTTCGAAATATCTTATATAAGCCCGAATTATTGAGCTGATTGGCCAAATGGGCTATCGAACTTGGATGATATGATATCGAATATCAACCTCGAACGGCTATCAAGTATCGAATTTTGGCAGACTTCATGGCCAACTTCACGCTCGCCCTCGTACCCGAAGTAAAAAGGAACTTTTGCTAAAAATGGGTACAACATCGAGGGTTTGGACCCTCTTCACAGACGATGCCTCGAATGTGAAAGGATCCGGGATCGGCATTATTTTGAAACTGCCTTCGGAAAATGTTATTAGACAATCTATCAAAACTTCTAAATTGACTAACAATGAGGCCGAGTATGAAGCCATGATTGCATGTCTTAAGCTAGCCAAGGGCCTTGGAGCATAGGTCATCGAGGCAAAGTGTGATTCCCTTTTGGTAGTAAATCATGTAAACGTGAGTTTCGAGATGATCGAATCCAGAGGTACTTAGAAAAACTTCAATAACATTGCACCGCTTCAAGGAATAGACACTGGATCATGTACCTCGAGAACAGAATAGTGAGGTCGACGCACCTCTAAATTTGGGATCATCGATCGAAAAAGATGATATCGTCTCGGGGGCTATCATCCAGCCATCAAAGTCGGTGATCGAGGAACACCATTAAGAGATTAATTCAAAAAGTTTAACATGGGATTAGAGGAATAAGTACATCGATTACTTGAAGCATGGGAAGCTCCCTACGGACCCGAAAGAGTCAAAAACACTTCGAGTCAAAGCAGCTCGATTCTCGCTCGATGAAAACAGAACATTGTACAGAAGAACCTTCGATGGACCACTGGCAGTATGCTTGGGACCTGGGGACCTCGATTATATACTATGGGAAATCCACAAGGGCACCTGTGGGAACCATTCTGGTGTAGACTCTCTGGTTGGCAAGGTGATTAGAGCAGGATATTATTGGGATAACATGGAAATGGATACCAAGGAGTTCGTTCGGAAGTGAGACAAATGCTAGAGATTTGCACTATTAATCAATCAACCCGGTGAACAACTCCACTCGCTCTTATCCCCGTGGCCATTCATGAAATGGGGGATGGACATCATCGTCCCCCTACCAACGATGCCACGTAATGCTAGGTTTATTTTATTTATGAATGACTACTTCTCAAATTGAGTTGAAGCGCATGCCTTCGAGAAGGTAAGAGAAAAAGAAGTCATCAATTTTATATAGGACCACATCATATGTCGGTTCGTAATACCCGCCAAAATAACATGTTACAATGGGAAACAGTTCATCAGCGGCAAAGTGACCAAATTCCTTGAGGACGATAAAATCAAAAGGATCCTATCAGCACCTTATCACCCAAGTGCAAATGGTTAGGTCGAGTCCACAAATAAAACTATCATTCGAAACTTGAAGAAAAGGTCAAATGATGCAAAGGGGAAATGGAGAGAAGTATTGCCCGAAGTACTATGGGCATATCGGACAACATCGAAGTCAAGCACGAGGGAGATCCTATTTTCTTTGGTGTATGATTCTGAAGCTTTGATTCCAGTCGAGGTCGGGTAACCTAGTGATAGGTTTCAGCATGCCACCAAAGACATTAATCATGAAGTAGTAAAACTTCTCTCGAGTTACTAGATGAAAACTGTGAGGCCGCATTAATTCGAATGGCCGCGCAAAAAGTATGGATCGAAAGGTACTACAATAGAAAGACGAACCTCCGATATTTCAGAGTCAGGGACATAGTCCTAATAAAAGTCACCCTTAACACTCGAGACCCAAACAAAGGGAAGCTAGGTCCCAATTGGGAAGGACTGTACCACATCCTCGAAGTCATAGAGAAAGGATCCTACAAACTCAATACAATGAAAGGCGAGCAACTACCAAGCAATTGGAATATATCAATTCTCAAATGATATTATTGCTGAGATGTTCGATTGGAAACATTGATGCATCTGTCAGCTTGAAGACCTTGGATTTGAAAGCATGCACTGCACTCTTTTTTTCTTAGGTCGGGTTTTATCCCAAATGGGTTTTACCGATAAGGTTTTCAACGAGGCAACACCTATATGCTACCTAAGGAACAGTCAACAAGTATTCAAGTTTTCTTTTCAATCAACCTCGAATACTGTGGGGTATCACCCTCGGAGGATACATTTTCGGGAAAGATATTTCACGCCTAAGAGGGTCTCGATGGGAGAACTTTGTAATGGTCCAGTTTCATGTTCTATATCAGTATTAGAGTCTATCGGGTGAATTTGGACTAATTCTGGTTGAAAATAAGGCATATAGCCTCTTAGAGGGGAGTTTATTTCAGAAAAGTCAACCTGGAGTTGATTATGTGGTTAGAGGGCTCGAATGTGAATTCCGGTGGTTCAGTTAGCTTCGGGAGGTGATTTGTGACTTAGGGAAACGATCGGAATTGAATTTGGAGGTCCGGTGTAGAAATAAGCTTGAATTGGCGAAGTTGGAATTTTGGCGGAATCCGGTTGATAGGTGAGATTTTGATCCGAGAGTCGGAATGGAATTGCGATAGTTGCAGTAGCTTTGTTAGGTGATTTTTGATATGTCTGCAAATTTTCAGGTCATTCGGACGTCGTTTGGTCGGGTTTTTGATCGAATGTGCAATTCGAAAGTTTTAAGAAAATTTAGACTTTGATTTGTTGATAAATGAGGATTTTTAATGTTAATGATAGCGTTTTTATGATTCGAGCAAGTTCGAATAAGGTATTAGGTCATGTACATGCTTTTGGTTGAGGTCCCGAGGGCTTCGGGGTGATTTCGGATGCCCAACGGGGATTTTTGAGTTGAAAGTTGCAGCAGAAATTGCAGAGCAGCGATTCCTCTCTGCGATCGCGTGGGCTTGTCTGCGATCGTGTAGGTCTGGCTAGTCATTCAGTGCGATCACGTGAAGGGTAGTGCGATCGCGTAGAGTGGGAGTTTAGTTCACTGCGATCGCGTAATGATTCCTGCGATCGCGTAAGGTTAAATAGCTGGGCGGACAGAAGGGTTATTAAATATTTCCTCCACGAGTTTAGTCCATTTCTCACCATTGTTAAGCAAACTTGGGAGCTTTTGACGAGGGAATTAGAAGGTTTTAGACGGGTATCGATTGGAGGTAAGTCTCTTGACTTAGAAACATCATTTTATTGAAGAATCAACTCCTAAATTCATGGAAATTGGTAGAAATTGTGAAGAACTAGGGCTTGGTTTTTAGAAACGAATTTGTGGGTTTTGAAGGAGCATTTGGACTCCGATTTTGGAAAAATTTTATATGTACGGACTCGTGGCGAGACGAGGATTCTGAAAATATAAATTTCATAATTTTTCGAGAAGCGGGCCCGGGGCTCGGGTTTTGGCAACTTCGTGTTTTTGGGTGTTTTTCGAGTTATTTCGATTGGGTTATGTTCCATTAGCCTATTTTGATGTATTCCTATTGGTTTTGATCAGATTTGGCACCCGTGGAGGTGAATTCTTGCGGGAAATGCATTGCGGACTAGTTTTTGAGCCGGTTCGAGGTGAGTAATAGATGTAGATGATGACCTGAGGGTTTGAAACCCCGGTATATCACACTGTAACGCTATATTGAGGCGAGATACGTACTCTACGGCGAGTGCGGGGCCGAATGTGATCGGGAACTATGGCTTAGTCCGCCCGAGTGATGTTGTATTGTGTTGTTAGCTATAAATTAGCGGTCAAACCTCCTACTTGGATGTTATGGATATATTTGGGTTGTGTGCCGGTTATTTGGGTCCTGTAAGGATCGTTATCACTTTTTGTTTATGAATTATAGCATGTTTTCATGATATCAGCCCTGAGTTAAACACTGTCTAAATATGATTTGCAAATCCTGAGATTTTAAACACCTAAGTATAATTCTGATAACTTAAACTAAAAATGGTAAGTATGATTGTGCATTCATGATTATGCATGGATCGGGCTGCACGCCGCAGCGGGTGTAATATTATATTGCGCTTGGGCTGTAGGAGCCCCTCCGGAGTCTGAACCCCTGCAGTGAGCGTCGGGTACCCATGGATCGGGCTACGCGCCGTAGCGATCATGTGCATTGCATTCATGCATTGATATATTTATCTACTTTGACTGTTTCTGTTAGCTGTTGTTACACTGTTAAACGTGTAGGAGTACTGCTCTTAGCTTTACTTTGTGCTATATTTTGGGATTTCTTACTGTCAGACATTATATATGTCTATTACCACTGAGTTGGAAGTACTCACTTTACTCCCTGCACCTTGTGTGCAGATTCAGGTACTACAGGAGCTATCTGAGCTTATTGCTGTTCTTCAGGGCTTTTTACACGGAGCTGTCGAGGTAGCTGCCTGACGTCCGCAGGACCTGACTTCTCTCCTATTTCCTGCTATTTGACTTATCTGCGTACTTCAGACTATGTTGTTTTACAGTATATTTTTATGTTATTCTGGTAGAGGCTCTTGACTCATGACCCCCATATCTTTGGGAGGTTGTTCAATATTGTTGATTTTCGGATTTATGTCTATCTTCCAGTTATACTTCTAGTTTAAATGCTGTTTATGATTTTCAAACAAATGGTTTTGCGCTTTGTGCTCGGGTTGAGAGTGTAATTGGTCGGGCTTGCCTAGCAGTTGTGTTGGGCGCCATCACGACCGGGTTTGGGGTCGTGACAGAAACAAAGGCCAATGCCAATATTCTCGGGACTAACTTCTCGAACAAGTTCGGAAAGTTATCGGGAAACAAGTCCAAGTGACATACCTGAATGATACAGCCATACTAAAGACTACGGTCATACAAAGGCTATGGCCAAATAATACGGCTTCGAGACATGCGATTTCTGCTATAAAATTAAAGGCCTTCAAAGATTGAAAAACCAGTTAAGTCAGGCTACCCCCCGGCAAAAGCAAAATAGAACGGGCCTCGATAAATTTGGTCCTCGAAAAATACAAGGCCTTTCATAAATTAGCCATTGAATAATCCTAAGGCTTCGATAACACCAGCCTTCAGAAAACCCTTCAAAGGTGTCCAATTACGTCTACACAAATGAGAAGTATAATAAGGTTCCAACACATCGAGCCTTCTAAAAACCCAACGGGTAAAAAAACACATGTTAAGGAATAACTAAAATTTCACTAAGTCTTGAAGCCAAAATGAAGGAAAAATTATGTAGCCATTTTAGAGGCCGAAACGACCCAATTTAAAGAGCCTAAGGGCCAATTCTAAAAAAGAGCCTAAGGGCCAATTCTAAACAAGAGTCTAAGGGCCGATACACAAAATCCTAAGGGCCAACTTAAAAAGAAATTTAGGGCCAAAGGCTTAGAGGAGCCCGAGACCCCGTGCTCGTTAACTCAAACCCAAAAGCCCTGTTACCCTGAGCTCGCATTAAATTGATTTTAAGTTTGACTCGGGGATCATCTAAAACCCTAAGGGGTCTGGTCTTTGGCAATTAAAGCCTAAGGGCTTACTACAGGTCTAAACTGATACCCGAACATAGCATTTGAATCTTCAAAATTTTTCATAAATGGAGACAAAATAAAAGTCAACACAAATCTAGGATAGATCAAAAGATACTTTATATTCATTTGGAAACTTTATAAAACTTATTACAACACCCATAAATGGGCCCTTATACAAAACGGAACCTAATCTATTTTTGGAGCCATGCCCCCGGGAGTGTTGTCTCTGTCTTCAGGAGCCTCTTCCCCTTGGGGAGCATCTTCCTCATTTCCCCCATACCCGTAGCCACTCACCACGTCCTCATCATCGGAAGAGGCAAGAAACCTAGCATCGGTTTTCCGCGCCTGTGTTTCAGTTATCTTTTCGGTAAGGTTGAACCCCCGAGCATAGATCTCCTCGAGAGTCTTCCTTTGGGCTTGGCACTCAGACAATTTATTGCTCTATCTTGCCCGGTCTAAGGCCACCCTCAACTCAACGGCTGCAGCTTCTCTCATATATATAGCAATGGATGTATCAGCCACAACCTTAGTCTTCTCAGCTTCGGCCTTAGCTTGTGCAGCTTCAGTCTTAGCCTGTGCAGCTTCGGTCCTGGATTTAGCCAGTTTGACCTCCAGCCCCTCGACTTTCCTGGCTGAGCCAAGCCCTTCGCTTCAGTATCTTAGAACTGAGCTTCAGCCGAGGCCAATCGGGCCTTAATATCTTCCTTTTCGGCAGCAAGTTGATCCATGTTCTTCTTCTACTATTAGCAGTCAGCCCGAACTCGATCTACCTCGCCTCGGAGCTTCCCAATCATATCAAGCTTTCGATACAATTGAGATATCAAAGTTTTAGCCTCCAAAGTAGAGCCAATAAGGCCGAACTTTGTTAAAATTGATGTTACCTGCTCTTCTAGATTGGACTCGCTTTTTTGAGCTTTAGCCAATGCTGTTCGTTTATCCTTGAGTTCTTCTTCTCTCTGACTACAGAGGAGCCTCAAGACCTTCTTTTTGCCTGAAACCTTCTTGATCTTGGCGTCACATAGGCTCATCTCATTCTAAACTTTTCAATGGCCTATACAAGAAATGGAAATATATCAGTCGAAAAAAGACAAGGGGATAAAAACTTGCAATAGAAAGGGCAGGTCCTGACCCGGATAAGGAAATGTTGAGCCTCTCCGAAAAGAGAGGATGCATCATTAAAGTTGTTTGCGTCCTCGATCCCAGCAAAGCAACCTTAAAAAGGATAATCTTAGATAACCTTATTTGGGTCGAGCTTCGGCATAGCGTTGGCTTCTTCAATTGCACCATCAAAATAATCTAGCAATGAAAGGGAGCGATCCATTATCGCATCCCCAAGCTCTTTTCTTGGGGCATTCTCATTATCATCAAGGATCTCAGCATTTACCCCCTCCGGTATAGTTGTTGAAGGCAGAGGGTCAATCTCTACTTCCGAGGATACATGGGCCTTTCCCGTTTCTCCTTTAGGGGCATCCTCACCATAGGATAATGTGTCATGTTTAGAAGGCTCGGCATCCTTTACTAGTTTCCTAGCTCGATTTATCAATGTTGACCCTTCTTTATCATTCTCTTCATTATTTAGGAAGTCTTGGACTGAGCCTTTGCCCGTTTGAGCATGCCTTTTTTGCAGCCTTTGGGCGGGGGTTTTCTTGTCCTGAGGGTCTTCGGGTTTCGAGCCCTATTTTTTTATTGTCCTTCTGGAGCTTTGGATTTGAGGACTTGGCTTTTTCCCAAACGGGGTCGGCCTCATCTAGTACACATCTCCAAGACCTCTATGGGCAGGCGTGAGTAAGTGAAAACACTGCCAAAATGTATGAAAAATGTTTAAACTATAGAAGGGCACTCACCATAGTTCTTGGCCTCCCACTGGCCCTTCGTTAGTTCACACCACTTATGCTTGTCGTAAGAAGAAGTGGCAGCTAATTTTTTGACCCAATCCTCGAGGTCTGGCACCGCTAGGGGCGCCCAAGCATCGGCTATCGAAAGAAAAATAAGAGAGTTATGGAAAATGAAAGAACATGAATAGATACAAAAAATATAGACTCCACTTACGGTTAAAGTTCCACCTCTCCGGGAATGATATTGTTTCCTCGGGGATGATGTCCGAAGTTCTGACTCTAAAAAATCGGCTCATCCAACCCTGATATTTGGTTTCATTAGTGTTGGCGAAGAAGGATTTTGTGGTTCAATGTTGTAGCTTGATGATCCCTCATAATAACTGGGTCCGATACAACTGGAATAGGTGGCTGAGGGTGAATTCCAAACCTTCTGTCTTCTCGGAGAAAAACCACAGCATGGTCATAATGCACCAGAATGAAGGGTGGATTTGATCGAGGGTGACTTCGTATGTCGTGCAGAAGTTGATCAAAACTGGATCGAGGGGGCCCAGTTTGAAGGGGTAAGTTATGCTTTCATCAGGCCTCGGGATCTGCACCTCGACCTTGTCTCCTCACCGACAATCCTCCTTTACTTCCTTGACGAGCTGCTTAGTTATCAGGCTAATGTATTGGGATACATGCTCGCATCGGCCCTCGACATCTAAAGGATTCTTGATACCGAAGTCCTTCTTGATAATACAATCATCATGGGTGATTTCTTCAAGTGTAGGCGGCACCACCGGTTTGGCCGGACGGGAGGCAGAAGAAGATGGTGCTTTATCATTTTTGGGGACCGTATTGGAAGTTTTTTCCATAGTTATAAGCTATGTATTACGGGTGCACATGGATGTGGTGTTTTTAGGCAATAATTTGGTGCTTTTCTAACGCTTGAACATGCATAGGTAATAAGTGATAAAAGAAAGAGATAAAGATTGCAAAGGGAAGAAGAAAGAATAAAGTTCTTCACTTGGAGGAATCGCCTCATATTTATAAACAACCGATGACGGTTCAACGACTTTAGTGGCCGACCAATACTGACATTCATTCAATATTTTTGGGAAAGCATATCGATGTGACATTTCGAACGCTTGCATCATGAGGATGGTGTCATCATTTCATTATAAGAAATGCATGGACTATTTGTATATGGCCAAAATCAGGGATCGCGATTTCGAGGTCTTAAATTATTATGAGTCCGAGTCTGGACGACTCGAAATGACAGTCATATCCGATCGAGGGACACATACCTAGAGGAAGCTGANGGGGGGGTGAATTGTAAATACTTAAAATTAATAGCTTATAAGTTGACTTAAAACTTGAGTAGTCGTCTGAATATGATAATTTAGCAGATGTGGAAATAGAAATTAAAATGCAGAAAATAATTGCAGGAATTAAAAACACCAGGATTTTTATACTAGATCGGATACAATGTGAATCCTAATCCAGTCCCCTTGGGTTGTAAGGGAGTTCTCTTTAGTAAATGAGTTTCTTCCGAGTACAGATGTGGTGTATATCTCTCGGTTTCTCTACCACTCATTTTTTATACAATGCCTCACCAGTTGTGTGCTCTCTTTCTATCCCTGACTTGTTACACAGCAGCTCTTAGTGAACTACAATGCTTGTTTGCAGAAGAATGAAGAGAGTGATTTGGTTTGATCAAAGTATGTCCTAGCTAGGGTTTACAAGGGTATATAAATACTTTGATGGGAGGTAGAGGCTTGACAACCCAAGAGATTTGATCCTTGGACAGAATTGATTCTTTCCAAGAATAAGGAATGAGCCATTGCTTCTCTCGATTGCTTTCCTTCATCAGAAGATTGCTTCACTTGATTTCTCCTTGATTGTTGGAACTTCCAAATGTAGTCGCTTCCCAGATCTTCACGTATCCTTTAGTCTTCCGTGATTCTGCCAATGATTTGTACCTTTGTCCAAGGCCTATTTGATTTTCTCCAACTCAGCTAATCATTGTTATTGCTGATTGATTCGTTGATTAGATTGCGCCCAGATTTACGAGACCAATCCAGATTTACTGATCACATGTTGATTTATTTCTTTCCTTGTACATCATGAACCATTCCAACATCTTTACTTCTTGAACTTTGATTTCCTGCACATGTATATTAATTGCATCATTAAAATATAATCTAACAATCTCCCCCTTTTGATGATGGAAAAATAACATATTAAGGTAAAGAAGTAAACACCAGTCGACTTCCCTATGTGTTACTAGTCGACTTGACTCCCCCTCAATGTGTGCAGTCGACTTGTACATGTACAGTATACCATACATGCTACCTATACACATAAAATGTGTGCAGTACACATACACATATTAACACATACACATATAAACATATAGTTGACTTGTACCTGTGCACATACACCTAACATAACATAATTTTTCTCCCTATTTTTGTCATAAGCAAAAAGGGATTAGAACCATAAATTATAGTAAAATAGAAAAGGGAAAGAGATTATTCATTGGCTGGTGAAACAACCCATAGTAGCAAAAAAATAGAATTATCCAAGGTTGTAAACCACAACCCACAATACCACCAAAACAAGTTGTCAAAATAATATAGTTTTAAGAGAAAACATCCACACTAGCAGCGTAGGAAGTAAGTAAGGGTGTTGAAGATGTCCTCCTTGAACAATTTGAAGCTAGTATTTGCAGCGACGCTCACACCGTCCAGCCTGTCGTGAACCTCCTTGAAGGCTTTTACAACATTCTCCCTTACTCTGTGAACAACCACTCTGATTTTTGACACGTCAGACCCTGTTTCCTTTGAAATAGCATAAATGTCACCCACAGTGGACTGAGTTGCAGAAAGAAGATTCTTGATGTCAGAGAGTTTGGAGTCAATAGAGCTAAGCTTCTCACTAAGCTCAGAACTGTTAAGAGTAGGAGGAGGAACGACTGATGAAGGCTTAGATTCCATAGGGGCCTACTTTGTGTCACTATCACTCTTCTTAACCCAGGAGCCCTTGGTGCTCATATAGCCTATACTAGCAAAAGCTCTAGAATTATACTTGGATAGAGAAATTTGTTGGGCTTCTAAAATATGGGTAATTGCCATGACATAGGGTAAACTGGTGGGATCCTCAGCGCTTTCTATCATGAAATTGATGACCCAGAGGAAAGTTTGAGTTTGAGTTTGGTGATGAGGCAGTAGACAAAGATTGTATCCCTTTGAGAGAAAGTTGAAAAGGAGCAAGTACGGGGAAGTAGGTTGGTTGCCACAATATAGGCCAGAACTCGTGTTTCAAAACTTACATCACTGGGGCCCAATTGATTTGGGAGAATTTCAGAGGGACACTCAACAATGCACTGTTTGGCTTGGTCAAAAGAAATTTCAAAATTCTCAGGCCACACATTTTTAAAGAGAGTAGGGAAACCAGAGCAACGACATTGGAAAAGAGAGTCAAACAAGGCACAATCAAGTACAATGCGCTTACCTAGCACTAGAGATTCTAGCCTATCCGGTTTACTGGAGCGAAAATTTGCATAAAACATTTTGACTAGGGGTTCATATACCTTAAGCGGAGGAGTAGAGAGGAATATTCCCCATCCTTGATAAACGAAGAGTTCTTTAACCTTACAGTTGATGGGTTCCATATCATCAAGATCAACGATTCTTCCATGGGCGATTGGCTTGTCCTTAAGAGTGATGAAAAGATCCCTATTTGGGGTATCCTAGAAATTTTGGTCAGACTCGAGTGAGGCAGAGAAATCAACCTTTGATTTCTTTAGAGTGGATAAAAAGGGAGGATCTTCTATGGGTTATTTGCCTAAGGCTTTCTCTCCAAGGAGTTGGGTGTGCTCAGAGAAATCACCCTGAGATGAGGCGAATCCTTCAGAGTGATCAGACCCTAGGTCTACTTGCTCAGGAGGCGCATAAGGGGTTTTCACCTTAGAGCGGGTACTTTTTTTGGTGGAGGCAGAGGAATTCTTGGATTGTTTCGCCATTGTAGAAGAGGGGATTGCTCGAAGTTTTGGAGAGAAGATGGAGATGAGAGTGACTAAGAGGGTTTTGACGGTTGAGTGCAAAAAAGGAAAAGTTGTCAGTTGAGAAGACATGATGATTAGCTTTCCGTCTGCAGACTGCAAACTGATGTGAACGAAGTGAAAGAGAGGAAAAAAATCGGAGGCATAATAAATGCGTGGGAAAAGGAAAATTATAGCACTTAAAAGTAATTTAGCACATAAGTCCTAAGAGTTATTAGACAAGCAAATAATACCAAGTAATTTTCTCAAAGTACAAAATCTTTCTTCTAACAAGGGTTTAGTGAAAATATCGGCTAATTGAGCAGAGGTGCCAACAAAGGCTATTTCTATATCTCCCTTAAGAACACGATCTCTAATAAAATGATGTTTAATATCTATATGCTTTGCTCTAGAGTGATGCACAAGATTTTTTGAAAGACAGATAGCACTAGAATTATCACAAAACATTTGTATAGGTTTAAACAAAAGCTCATAGTCACCCAATTCATGAGACATCCATAGTAGTTGTGCACAGCACTATCCAATGGCAATGTATTTTCAGTAGTGGACAAGGCGACTGATGCTTGCTTTTTACTGTTCCAGGATATTAATGCCTTTCCTAGTAATCGAAAACTGCCACTTGTGCTCTTTCTATCTTCTTTATCATCTGCAAAATCATCATCTGAAAACCCTTCTAATTTAAAAGAGGTAGAGTGAGGATACCACAATCCATGAGATACAGTTCCAATGAGATATCGAATGATTCTCTTTACAATAGTCAAGTGTGACTCCTTGGGATCTGACTGAAATCTGGCACATTTACATACGCTGAACATAATATACGGTCGACTTGCTATCAGATGTAGCAGTGATCTAATCATTCCCTTATATTTTGTTTTATCAACTGGGGTCCCTTGTTCATCTTTGTCAAGATTTGTAGTGGGGCTTATAGGAGTGCCAATTGATTTTGCATTGTTCATACCAAATTGTTGAATCAGCTCTTTTGTATATTTGGTCTGACAAATAAAAGTTCTTTCTTTGGTTTGTTGGATTTGTAGCCCAAGTAAGAACGTGAGTTCACCCATCATGCTCATTTCGAACTCGCTTTGCATAAGATTTGAGAATTCCTTGCACATAAGAGGGTTAGCACTACCAAATATAATATCAGCAACATAAATTTGAATAATGATATTACCTTGTGATGATCGTTTAATGAACAAAGTATTGTCTATTTTACCTCTGGTAAAGCCATGGTCGATAAGAAAAGTACTCAGCCTATCATACCAGGCACGTGGAGCTTGTTTCAACCCATACAGTTCTTTAGTAAGCTTGTATACATGGTATGGAAATTTTGAATCCTCAAAGCTTGGAGGATATTTTATAGAAACTTCTTCCTCGATAAATCCATTCAAAAATGCGCTTTTAACATCCATTTGAAACAACCTGAATCCTTTGAATGATGTGTATGCCAGAAGAATTCGAATAGACTCCAGACGAGCTACTGGGGCGAAATTTTCATCATAGTTGACTCCTTCTTGCTGTGAATAGCTTTGTGAAACTAATCTCACTTTATTTCTTATAACCTTTCCATCCTCGTTCAATTTGTTTCTAAATACCCATTTTGTTCCGATCACCGACACATTTTCAGGTTTGGGTATTAGTTTCCACACTTGATTCTTACTGAACTGATCTAATTCCTCCTGCATAGCTTGTACCTAGCTTGAATCCTTCAGTGCTTCCTCTACCTTTTTTGTCTCAATTTGAGAAATCAATGCAATATTTGCTTTCTTCTTCAGAGTAGTCCTGGTTTTCATTCCTTCGTTTGGATCTCCTATAATAAATTTCTGAGGATATTCGGGTTCACTTCTCCATTCTTTTGGTCGAATTATATTTGTAGTTGACTCGAATGTGGATATGGAGTATTGCTGCTATTTTCTCCAGTTGACTCGATCACCCCAGATATGCTAGTCGACTCCTGTGATTTTCCTTTGTCCTGAGCCTCTTGAGTTTGATCTTCGTTATCTACAATAGTTCCTTTCTCGACCAAGGTATTATTTTCATCGAATATAACATGTACAGATTCTTCTACACATAAAGTGCATTTATTGTAGACTCTAAAAGATCTGCTATTTAACGAGTAACCAAGAAAAATTCCTTCGTCACTTCTTGGATCAAACTTTCCAAGATTATCTTTACTATTATTGTGAATAAAACAATTGCTTCCAAAGGGATGGAAGTAGCTGATATTTGGACGTTTACCTTTCGAGAGTTCATAAGGAGTCTTCTTTAGAATTGGCCTTGTGAGGCAACGGTTGAGGATGTGACAAGCAGTACTTACTCCCTCTGCCCAGAAATGGTTTTGCAATGAATGTTCTAGTAGCATGGTTCTTGCCATGTCTTGGAGAGTTCTGTTCTTACTTTCCACAACCCCATTTTGTTGTGGTGATCGTGGTGCGGAGAAATTGTGAGTGTATCCTTGATAGTTGCAGAAGTCTTCAAAAGCTCTGCTTTCAAATTTTCCTCCATGGACACTCTGAATTTTTTAGATCAGATGACCTTTTTCTCTTTCAACCTTTTTGCAGAAAACTTCAAAATTTCTTAAGGCTTCATTCTTATGAGACAAGAAGATTACCCAGGTGAAACGTGAAAAGTTATCAACAATAACAAAAGCATACCTCTTACCTCCTATACTAGCAGTTCTAATAGGCCCAAATAAATCCATATGAAGTTGTTGTAAAGGTTTAGAAGTAGATACTATATCTTTATTTTTGAAAGAGTTTCTGGTTTGCTTACCCAATTGACATGCATCACAAATATGAGTTCTAGAGAAATTCAGTTTAGGCAAACCAATAACTAAATCATGTTTGGACAATTTTTCAATCAAATGCATGCTAGCATGGCCAAGTCTTCTATGCCATACTATGGATCATCAGACATAGAGGATATGCAAATATGGCCATTATTCTTTTCAAACCCATCAAGTATATACACATTTCCACACCTTTTTCTAGGAAGTATTATCTTACCTGATTCGTCTTCAATCGCGCACCGTGTTCTTTTGAACTTTACCTCATATCCTGAGTCGCAGAGTCGAATTATGCTCAAGAGATTATAATTTAGGCCATCGACAAGATATACTTCGGTAATCTCACAATTGTTATTGAAAGGAATTGTTCCAGTGCCAATTATTTTGCCCCTTGAATCATCTCCGAATTTTACACTTCCTCCATCGATCTTTGTAACTTCCTTGAACAGGTATTTATCACCTGTCATATGACTGGAACACTCACTATCTAGATACCATTTTCCTTTGCAGCTTACTCTGTGGTATTCCTGCAAGACAAGATGATCACTTTCTTTTAGGTACCCAAGCTTGCCTGGGTCCTGGTGGGTTAGTGTTGCTAGGTTCAAAATTTTTTGGTTTCCAAACCCATCTTTATACATTTGATTTACGAAAGTGACAATATGAATATTTATGCCCACTTTTATTACAGTAATGACATTTAGCTCCAGACCTGTTTATAGACCTTTCATAAGTGTTAGAACTAGCTGACTTAGAGTTAGCTGGTTCTTTTCCAGTTGACTTGTAAGTCATGTGGTCCGACCGACTGGTCGACTTGGTTCTAATTGTTTCTTTTCCAGTTGACTTGTAAGTCATCTGGTTTGACCTAATAGAACTATGACTGGTGGATTTGCGCAAGCTGTTAAGCTGCATTTGCAACTCCTCAAACTCTTCTTGAAGTATATCTTTTTCGATTTCACATACTTCATGTTTGAGTTCCACTCCTTGACCTCCTTAGTAAGTCTCTTAAGTTCATTCAACATTTTTTGAGACTCTTTTAAGGTTGAGTCAAGAATATCCTGCAATTTATTACATCTTTCGCAGTCATCAGATCTTACCTTACTAGTTTCTCCTCGTGCCATGAAACAGTTCTCTTCATCTGAATTATCTTCATCTGTCCAGCATCCTGAGGTTTTGTTTATTTCATTTTCCAGAATTTTCATGAAACACAGATTTGCTATTTCTTCGTGGTCTGAGTCATCCTCACCACTCCAGCTTCCGAAGTATTTGTTCTTGTAGAAGCCTCTATAGATCCTCTTTTTCAATTCTGGACATTCAGCTTGAATGTGCCCAAACTTTCCACATTCGTAGCATTTTCCATCGTTCTTATCCTGTTCATTGTATTGCCTGGATCGTCTTGGTGGGAATCTTCCTTTCTTTGTGTTTCTGTATCTTCTCATTAGCCCATCCATATATCTAAACATCATAGCAACCTCTTCATGTAGAGCTTCAGGATCATCAATTTCATTTTCTGCCATTTCAGTAGAAGTTTTGAATGCCACTATTTTCTTTTTCTCCTCTTGATTTGTTTTTTTTCAAATGCGTCCTTCAAAAGCAATGAGCTCTCATCGCAATTCATCATAGGACAATTTGTTTAGGTCTTGAGATTCTAGAGTGACTACTTTGGTCTGCCAAGTAGTTGGCAGACTTCTGAGAATTTTTTTGACTTGATCACCACTGGTGTAGGGCTTACCAAATGCCTTTAGGTCACTAATTATCTTACTAAATTTGGCAAACATTTCTTCAATGGATTCTCCTTCTTTCATTGAGAAGAATTCGTAGTTATGAACTAGCATATTGATGTGAGTTTCCTTTACTTTGTTGGTTCCTTCATAGGTGACCTCAAGTTTATCCCACATTTCTTTGGCTGTATCACAACTCGATATTTTCTCATATTCCTCACCACTTATTGCATTGTGAAGTAGATTTCTTACCTTGTTATTCACTTGTACCGCTTCTAGTTGCTCCTTTGAGTATGAATCTATGTCATCAGGATCAGCAAGAGGTGGAGTGCTAGCAGGTAGGGGATAGTTTTCCTTTTTAATGACTCTCCAGACTTTGACATCGTATGCTTTAGCAAAGATTTTCATTCGTACTTTAACAGTGAGAGAAATATTGTCCATTGAAGTATGGTGGTGTAACTTATAAAGTTCCTTCCTGAAAGAGAGCTCCTATGATAACTTGATTTGCCATGATCTTTTCTCACAAGCTGTTAAGTAAAAGATAAAATGTGAGCCTTGCTCTAATACCAATTGAAAGTACAAGAGGGGGAGGGGGTGAATTGTAAATACTTAAAATTAATAGCTTATAAGTTGACTTAAAACTCGAGTAGTCAACTGAATATGATAATTTAGCAGATGTGGAAACAGAAAGTAAAATGCAAAAAATAATTGCAGGAATTAAAAATACCAGGATTTTTATACTGGTTCGGATTCAATGTGAATCCTAATCCAGTCCCCTTGGGTTGCAAGGAAATTCTCTTTAGTAAATGAGTTTCTTCCGAGTACAGATGTGGTGTATATCTCTCAGTTTCTCTACCACACATTTTTGATACAATGCCTCACCAGTTGTGTGCTCTCTTTCTATCCCTGACTTGTTACACAACAGATCTTAGTGAACTACAATGCTTGTTTGCAGAGAATGAAGAGAGTGATTTGGGTTTGATCAAAGTGTGTCCTAGCTAGGGTTTAAAGGGTGTATAAATACTTTGATGGGAGGTAGAGGCTTGACAACCCAAGAGATTTGATCCTTGGAAAGAATTGATTCTTTCCAAAAATAAGGAATAAGCCGTTGCTTCTCTCGATTGCTTTCCTTCATCAGAAGATTGCTTCACTTGATTTCTCCTTGATTGTTGGAACTTCCAAATGTAGTCGCTTCCCAGATCTTCACGTATCCTTTAGTCTTCCGTGATTTTGCCCATGATTCGTGCCTTTGTCCAAGGCTTATTTGATTTTCTCCAGCTCAGCTAATCATTATTATTGCTGATTGATTCGTTGATTAGATTGCGCCCATATTTATGAGACAAATCCAGATTTGCTGATCACATGCTGATTTATTTCTTTCCTTGTAGATCATGAACCATTCCAGCATCTTTACTACTTGAACTTTGATTTTCTGCACATGTATATTATTTGCATCATTAAAATATGATCTAACACTACTTGCATTGAGGGCATTAGAATCTCGTAGTCAATCAAGAAAGAGCGAAAATTTCTCCAGGACACGTGGACTAGGGGATAAATTAAAAGATAAGATTTGTATGAAATTGTATAGGTCTGTACTAGGCTGTTATACACATGTACCAATAGAATTCTTTACTACTATTAGGAACGTACTATATTCAGATTTCCTCCTCGTATATAAAGGGGACCCCAATTATTTTGTAAAGATATCTCACATTATTCACTACAGTACAATATTCTATTCTTCTCTTGTTTAACGTGCTCAACAATTATTCTTCGGCTTTATTGTCTTTACTTTATTTTTCATACTTTATTGGTCTTAGCTGACCTCGAGGTCCATGGATAACCAAACTTGAGGCCCCTACTGCTCCAACAACACTGATTTGGTTCATCATTTTTTCTTACTTAAGCTTAATATTACTTGTATAATTACTAGTATTAGAATATATAACATATCTTTAAAATCACAAATTATCTTTAATTGTTACTCACGCTTTTCGAGGTAAACAAACTGAGGAAGATCAAATATCTAATTTCAAGTTGAAGATATAGTTTAAGATCAAGTTTCAACTGGATTGAAATTTATTAAATTTAAGATCAAGCTTAAAGAGTGCTTCAAAATGTAGAGGAATCAATTTTGGGGTCAAAGGAGATGAGAACGCACAGCTTTATAGCTTTCTAGAGGGAAGCGAAGGTGAAGTTATTCAAGTAGAGATTTTGAATTCTGTTGGACAGGGGTAAGGATCCATTGGCTTGGAGTGACATTCCCCAAACTGTAACGTTCTTTCCCGTTAAAAATGAATTTTTTTTTAGACTTGGACCAAAAGCGATTTATAAATTAGAAGGACTATTAATGCTCAAATTTACACATAAGGGATCAAGTTACTCCCACGAATAGTTGAGGGACTAGATTTAAATCCACGATAAGTTACCGATTTTAAAACATTTACTAGTGCAAAATTCATGAACGGTTTATGCTATTTTTGATTTCATATTACAATTTAGTAATTTTTAGTTCAGGATATATTATTGGTTTTTCAATCTTTATTAGTGCAAAATTTAGGAAAATCACGGAATGATTCATGATTTTGAATTCACATTATACTTTAATAATTGAGAGCTATTACTTTATTTTATTCAAACTCCAAGAACAATTTCTGAATTATGTACTTAAAAATATTCAAAGTCTAGTTGTCGTTCCTGGAGTTCTTCCGTCTTTTAGATATGTTATTATTATTCAAATTTATATTTTTGCATTAATGAGTGACTATTTTGTCAATACTAATTTAAAATTTTGGCAAAATTGTAATAGCGGGCCTAAAAGTGACTATTTACTAATTTCTCACGTCAATTTGAGTTACAACCCAAATTGATCCGTTAAGAGAATAACATTGACCCAACCCTAGGGATGGCAATAGGGAGGGGCGGGTTTTGTTTGATGCGAGACGAGTGTGGCTTACTCTTATGCGGGGGCGGAGTGGGGCGGGGCCAGTTTAAATAATTTTTGAAAATTTTAAAACGAGGCGCATTGCAGGTTTAATGCGGGTTGTGCGGGAAAACTTTGAATTTTATTTTTTTGAAATAAAACAATCATTTCAAAAACAATTCTGCATTCTTCTTCATTACCACGAAACTATTTTGATTTATAACTAATCAATTTGCATAAGTCTCACCAAAGTGATATTACATAATTCAAAATCATATTAGTAATAGGAAAAGATACTCTAAAGGTTGCTAACGAACTATTCGTTTTTGCATATCACTGGACGATGAATCAATTTTAAGAAATTGAATAGGTTGCAGTGTGATAAATGGCATTAATTTTTGAAACGTGTTTCCACATCTACAATCCAATGTTATGATGATTGGTAATTAAACAGTCTTCATATGATTTATCTTTATTGAATGGTAAGTTTACATTTTAGTACAAAAATATCATCTGAATAGTTTTCAAATAAAGGGTAAAAATGATCATTCAAAATTTTGTGAATATTTTGGTAAATTAACTTTAGACTTGGGAGCTTCTCGCTTTTAGTATAATATGATGATATATATAGTAAAATGTCAAACTAGTTTATTGTAGAAAAAATTATTTAAAAAAAACTGAAAAAATAACTATGTAGGGCGGGGCGGGCTGAAAAATAAAAAATAACAATGCGGAGGGTTGAAATTTTAGTGGGTTTTGCTAACCCGCCCCACCCCGTCCTATTGCCATCCCTACCCAACTCGTTAAGATCCGGATGTGCTGGATGGGTTATACAAATATGGGTCAGATTTGACACCACAACAGTCGTAAATGGAAACAACAATAGAAATCCTAGGAATGCAAATCAAAATGGCAGAATTGCCTAAATGATACTTATACTTGTCCCACTTTATCATGCTAGTCCTCATACTTCGCTTGTTTTCATCCAGTCACTTTAATTTGATCAAAACCTATTATTTAAACCCCCTTGACCGTTGACCAAGCACATGTTGCAGAATAATAGTTGAGCTGGACAAAGTGAGTATAATTCATGCGGATAATGAGCGTGAATATGAACATTTTGAACTAGAAATAATTCAAATAAGAAGAAAAAATCATTAAAATAACAATGAATAATAACTGTAACAGAAATCTGAGGCTGTGAAGATAATATTTTCTTCTATCTCTAAGCAAATTGATTAGGGCAAGGGAACAATCGGAGTCGTAACTTGGCGGAGCGACCCAGACGGTGACGACTTGCAACCATGTTTCCAGCCATGGCGGTGTCTCCAATCTCTTGCCTTGTCTTCAATATTATAGATCCGAGCCTCAATTAGAAGGTTATTTTTTTAAGTACAAACCTACATGCTTTTTTCCGTTAAATTTTAAAATTCGGAGGTGAAAAATCCACGAGAATTTTCCATAAAAGTGCAAAAACGTTAACCGAGAAAGAAATGAGGCAAAATAAAGAGTATTAGGATTTACATTAGAAGGGTGGTTGCCCCTCTCTATTCCACCATTGATTTTCTTCCATTTTCAGAAAAAAAAAAAAAAAAAAAAACCAACAGCCCTTTCTTATGACAAAAGCAGAAGCAAAGAGGATTTAAGTGGGCTTTGGACATAAAAATCACGGCAACGATGATGGAAAAGAGAGGAGAGATAGAAGTGGTTCATATTTTCTAAGTCCTAACTAAGCGGGTAAGTGCAAACTGTGGGAAAAATTTGGGTTTGGGGGGATAATAATTATTTTTCGTCCTATGTGACCATAATAAATTACCTGAAGCCTACACGGTTTAATTTTCTGTAACGACCTGACCGGTCGTTTTGAGTAATTGCACTTCCTTGATTGTTTGAGGGCATGAGTAGCTCTATATGATGTATTATGACTTATGTGAATCGTCATTTTGGCTTTCAGGTTATCCGAAATGGATTTAGAAGGATGGTCTCAGCTAGAAGCTTTAAATTTGAAAGGTTTGACAAGTTTTGACCTTTTAGTATTCGACCTCGAATTTGAATTTTGATGATTTTGTTAGCTCCATTAGGCGATTTTGGACTTCGGAGCGTGTCCTTAATGTGATTTGGATGTCTGTGGTAGAATTAGGCATGAATTGGCGAAAGTTAAAAATTTGGCGATTTTGGTCGACAGTCATTGATTTCGTCTTTGAGGTGTGATTCATCATTTCGATGTTGTTATGTGTATTTTGAGGCCTCGATCAAGTCGGTGTTATGTTATGGGACTTGTTAGTACATTTGGTCAGGGTCCCGAGGGGCTCGGGCATGTTTCGGATCGATTTCGGGCTATTTCTCCTTCATTATGCATTGCTGGTTCTGCAGAATTCTGGGTTTCTGGTTTCCTTAATTACGATCGCAGAGTGCAGATCGCGATCGCATAGGCTTATTTGGGGCTGAGGCATTTCTTCAGTGCAATAGCGAAGGCAGGAAAGCGATCGCGTAGTTGAGGAATATTGTAGTTCGAGAATGCGATGCTAATGTCGCGTTCGCATAGAATATTTGAGGCAAGAGATGGGGTCCGGTGTTGTTATATGAGGTCGTAGTGGGAAGGACGCAATCACGTAGCTTTGAGGAGTCAGCTATTCACGATCGCGTAGTGTATTTTCAGGTCCAGTGCATTTTCCTTTTTTGCGATCGCGAGGGTATTTCCGCGATCGTGATTCATTGATTCGCCTAGTGATTATAAAGTACTCTATTTCAAGGGTTTTGGTCATTTTCGCATTTTTGGAGATATGGAGCTCGGATTGAGGTGATTTTTGAAGCAAATCTCACCATATGAATTGGGGTAAGTGTTCTCTACTCGATTTTGGTTATATTCCATAAATTTATCTTCGATTTTTGCAATTGGCTGAGGTATTTTAAAGAGGAAATTGGGTGTAGGCTTAAAGTCTCATAATATGAATTTTTGAGTTTTGAACACCGATATAGAGTCGAATTTTGGTAAATTTCGTATGTATGGACTCGTGAATGAATGGGCTTTCAAATTTTATAAATTTTGTCGGATTTCGAAACATGGGCCGGGGGCCAGGTTTGAGTGAATTTTGAGATTCGTGTCCGATTAAGTAGTTTTTCTTGTGGAATTTATTCATTTGGCATACATTGATGGTATTGTACTAGTTGTGAATAGATTTAAAGCATTTGGAGGCCGATTCGAGAGGCAAAAGCATCGCAGAGTGGAGATTTGATCAGTTTGAGGTATTAACGATTGTAAATCTAGTCCTGAGGGCATGAAACCCCTGATTTAGTATCGTTTTACTATTTTGAGGTGACATACATACTAGAAAATGAAGGTCGTGTGGGCGTGCACTGTTGGGGCTTGTGACTTGGTCCGCCCCGTAACAACTATAAAGTTGCGTATTTGGTTGAAACTATATGATATTTATGTATTTTAGAAAGAGTTTCTGTAAATTGAGCCGAATGACATGTTTAGGCCTTGTGCCAGTAGTTTGGACCTTGAGGAGCCTTTTTCTTACTATTCTCTTATTATTTTCGATTGAAAATCTATATTCAGTCATGTTATACTTATTATTTTCATAACTCCATCTTTATTACTCTATTTTGATGCATATAAATGTTGCTTTATGCTGAGTACCCTATTTTTACTAAGATCCCGATTGGTTTGAGAGGTTTATGACTGAGTGAGGCCGAGGCCTAATTTGTGCGACTATTGTAGGATCGTGTCGCACGCTGCAACATATTTTACTGATTTATGATTGAGTGAGGGTGAGGGCCTAATTGATTTATGCCACGAGATGGCTTGTTATAGCGTTTGGGCTGATGGAGCCCCTCCGGAGTTTGCACACCCCAGTGAGCGCAAGTACTTACTGAGTGGTGTTATGCCCAAATGGTTGTATACGAGTAAATGTTAGGTTTGCTTGAGGGGCTGTATATGAGTAATGTTTTGCTCGAGGGGCTGTATATGAGTAATATTTTTCTTGAGGGGCTGTATATGAGTGATGTTTTGCCCGAGAGACTGTATATGAGAGATGTTTTGCCCAAGGGGTTATTTATGATATTTGCTCACCTCTGCATTAAGCCTTTGTTTGAAGTTGTTGAAAAAATATCTTTAAATGATTTTTATTAGTAATGGGTTTAAAAGAGATGATTTGATTCAAACTCTAATGCCAAAAGGCTGTTGTATTTTACTGTGATTTCATGATGTGAATTTTACATGCTTTATTGCTCGTCACTACTTCTCACCCTTTATTTACTTTGGTTACTTACTGAGTCGGCGCATTCATGTTACTCCCTGCACCTTATATACAGATCTAAGTGTTTTTAGATGCGATAGCGAGTGCTGATTATTCAGTTGCAGATCCATCGAAGTTAGCGAGGTAGCTACAAACGTACAACATACTAAGATAAAATATGATACATAGTAGAATTATTATTTAAAAAAAAGTAGGATAAATAATAAAATATGATTATTTAATAATAAATAAGGGCATGATAAGAGAAAAAAAGCAAAGAAACAACGCCACTACAACAAATCAGTCATTTCATAAAGTGGCACTTTGCGTCGTTATATAACAATGGATTTAACGATACGATACAATAAAGTTAAAGTAAAAATCAAAACAAATATTGTATTTAAGATAACAACACGATATAGTACGATAAGTAACAACCATCTAAACATGCTGCTAATAAAATAATTTCTAACCACACAAATATCTATGGTTTGTTTTAGAGTCTACCTTTATTTCTTAAACTTCAGATCAAGTTAAACACCTTTATGAGACGGAGGGATTACTATGTATTTGAAACAAATTAAAAAGGATAGGAGAAAGTATCACAACAAAAATTTAACAAGTGTCAAATTTTAGGATAAAATTAGTTAGGTTCAGATCAAGTCAAACACCTTCATAGAACGGAGAGATTACTATGATTTTGAAACAATCTAAAAAGTAAACTTAACATAGATATTAATATATGATTAATTAGTTTTGGGAATTTAAAAAGTTTATTTATTAAAGTTTTAAGAAAGCGGGAAACTCTTTGGACAAGACCACTATTCTTCTCCTCTTCCAAGACACATAGAAATGTCAATCATATTGGTTCCTTCCAAAAAAAAAATAATGATGACAGCATCAATTGCCAAAAGAAAAAAAGGCAAATACTCCACAACATAGAAGATCCTAACACAATTTAATTTTGCCTAAGGTGTTGGAGAGGTGAGGAGTACAACTCGCTAGTGAAAATTAC